>JAHZMW010000636.1:0-17557 GCA_027743745.1 Alloscopus bannaensis | reverse complement strand
CGAAGCGTGTAACAGATTTTTCATAGATCAATGCAGCCTCTTATCGCACAAGTCATTAACACATTATGAACTCATAAATATTTGTTGAGTAACCTGTACATGACCTGTGTGCCTCACAAACACATAGACAAGAGTCGAGCAAGCAGAATCAAGCAAAATCAAGCAGAATTCTAATTGTGTAATCATATTTTCTCAACATCTCTTCTTCACTTGGAATTCTTCAAAATCTCACACATACGGCAGACACATGTGTTAATATCTGCTAACCACTTTGCGACAACCACTGCCTCCTCTGTCTGCGATTGGATTGGCATTCAAGTGCAAAATTGAGTGTTACGAGTGTATCCAGTAAAAAGAAGGAAATGACAAGCACCACACCACGATCTTGTTATCCGACATTATCAGATATCACAATCCCAACCACGTTTGTGCAAAATTTCACTACAAGGTTGAACTTTGGATATCAGCAAAAAATTTAGCCAGTACAGACAAACCACAAAAAAACATCGTATTATTATACACTGGTATTCCACGTACAGACACTCCTGTAATATACTCCCGGCTTTCTTATCAGCTCTCCTTCTTCAGTTGGCGTGTTGGTTTTGTCACGCTCACAGTTCCCGAATCCACACGACTGTACATATTGTAGTCGAATATATACATATATCTAATTCAGATTCGGTGGTGAAATATATATTTTGTTTTCTACGGACGGAAATTAATTGCAGAGTGAAGTGCGGAGAAAGCAAAGGAGGAAAGTGGCAGCAGTCATATAAATGTGTTTTATTGGCAATCGTTTTGCTTTTTATTTTTGACAAAATGAAAATATCTAGTACACTCGTTATTCTTCTGGGGACAGGAGTACTCTGCGTGAGTAACGAAGTGCGAAGTGAAAGCGTGGCGGATGTTGAGGCAGCAGCGGTTAAATCGTTTCAGGAATTGTCCGCGAGGGAAATTGAGACATGGTATTGACTTTCGTTACTTCCTACACGGCGTAATAGCATAAATTTTCTGGGTTGTATATATTATTGATAAGTATCGTCATTTTAACTGTTTTTAATTGAAGGTGTCACTGTTCGAGAAATGTAACTGGGAGCCACTCGAACCACGTAGAACATCTTGAGGGGTTGCTGGAATGTACAGAAAAGATTGAAGATCCCGTGTTGCGGTATGATATTAAGTTTTATATAGTATTTTAGTTTGGAATACGACTGCATTCTCCACAAACACCGAACAAAATTAATATGCATTTTTTTCTGTAGCAACCCAATACGCCTGTATATTGTAAATACTAGTTTGGAATCATTCAGCGGGACCACTTCTGGCTGGTGTCACTCGCAGTTTGGAGGAAGCTCCTCCGAAGGACTGGACACCCTGACGTGGGCAATTCCACTGCTGTCTGCAGTNGAAGGACTGGACACCCTGACGTGGGCAATTCCACTGCTGTCTGCAGTGTTGTTAGCAATGGCTATCGGTGGATACTTTATTAATCGTGCAGCGAACAAAGCGAGTAAGCAATAATATTTCATATGGACGGTAAAGGCGATTGGCAACGTGGAATAATGCAAAAAATTATGCTCTTCAATATGTGCTCGCTAAGATTGAGTGGCTCATCAAATGTTACATCGACAGTTGACATACATGACTTTTTTAACTTTCAGTGGAAGACGCCCTTCTTCAATACAGCTAGTGGATTTTCTTCCAGCTCCACAGCAACTTGATGTCTTGAATTTGTGTTCGCTTGCCGGCTGCATAACTTATTTTTATCTTAGGACTACGCGTCGTATTGTTATAGATATATTAAGGCGACACGACTGATACAGTAACTAATGTACACACCTTTGATACTGATGATGTGTGATTTAAATATTCATGTACTCGTCCTCTAAACTGTAGTTAGAATAAACCTGTCGTAGTTTGATAAACCTTTCTGTAGAAATGAAAATCAAAATATGTCCATAAATCACGCTCTATATTAGAACTATTTTTTACTGTTACAACGCTGTAACGTTAACCTGCCCAGTTTGGAGAACAGTGCTGTCAAATTGCGAATTATTTTGCATTGACTACTTGGAATGTAGTAATGGACTGCATTCGTTTTACTTTCTAACACACGCACAAAACTACTTGCTTTGTATGGAACAACACCTTCTTAATTATTTTGTCTGTCGATTGCAGCTAATATGTCTGTAATGTGTTAGGGTTTTGGTAACTTTTCACATTTCAAATTGTCACTAGTAAGGTGGCATGATATTCATTTAAAAAAAAGTACGAATGCAGTAGTATTTACCTCTCTTTTAAACAGTTAATGTAGTAATAATTAAAACGGTTTTGATTTCAGCCTTTATTATTTTTTGCTGTGCTATCGATTTATTTGCAAATGGACAGAGGTTCGGCCACCTTAAGACATGGAGGTTGAGATTCATTGACTACTTGGAATGTAGTAATGGACTGCATTCGTTTTACTTTCTAACACACGCACAAAACTACTTGCTTTGTATGGAACACCACCTTCTTAATTATTCTGTCTGTCGATTGCAGCTAGTATGTCTGTAATGTGTTAGGGTTTTAGTAACTTTTCACATTTCAAATTGTCACTAGTAAGGTGGCATGGTATTGATTTTTAAAAAAGTACTCTCTTTTAAACAGTTAATGTAGTAATAATTAAAACGGTTTTGACTTCAGCCTCTATTATTTTTTGCTGTGCTATCGATTTATTTGCAAATGGACAGAGGTTCGGCCACCTTAAAACATGTGAGGTTGAGATTCGCAAGTTGGAGTTGGTGAGAATAATTTTCAAAATGATGAACAATTACAACCGAAACTCTAAGTCAGAGAAGGCAGCTAACGATGTAAATAGCTATACGGATTATGAAAAAATCTACAACTAGCAGCAAAAGAAAATTATGCTTACATACGATGATAAACCGAACTTGAAAGATTGGCAATAATAACACTTGTAAGGCTAGACAGCAGTGACTTGTTGAGTAACAAGTTATCCTTCATCAATGAAGCAAACGCAAAACCCAATTCTGAAAATTAGGAGAATAAAAGAACAACAGGTTAAAAGCTCCAGAAACAAAAGGTTGATAAGCGATGAGCGGAATATAATTTCTAATGCAGAGGCTCTGCAAAATTTTCTTTAATATTGAAACTGGAGTTTCACTTCAGGCCAAAAAAAAAACTTCAGCCCACTTTAAGTAAGTGCGAACGCATAATAGCATGGTGACCCTCAGGTGGGTGGTTCAACCAAGTGACAAGTGTGTCCCTGCGTCTTCTATGGCAGGGCTCTTCGTAAACGCCAGGTGCAATAAGAATGTACCAAGTTCATATGTAAAAGAGTGCAAGACGGAGCGCGGAGTTTCCTTCCAAGTTCCTAATGTCGACTGCGAGATCAGGTTCAAAATACGACATGAGTTCCAATTTCACCTTTCACTTTATACCCCAATCACGAGATAGTGATAATGATTTTGAAACGGCACAAGTTGGAGTAACATAGTGGACATAATTTCCAAAGTATCAGAGATTGATATTTTGGCACACAAAGTGAATATGAAACTGAAAATTACGTTACATTTGCCATGAATTGCCATTAGCCACAAAAATATGCATATAAATGCTCTCCAAACCTATTGTTCATCTTCGAATTCACTTTCGCAAACGTCTCCACTAAAGCAAACGACAACACGACTTTCCCTTGTTTGTCAAGCCAATTCACGAAGACTGCACTATTGGCACGCACCGTGTCAACTCACTCGACACTCGGAAGAAGTTGTCGATTTCAGCGAGACTCGTGCACAAGCCACGCTCATCAAAAGAAACAAAAGATACACGGAAGACACTGAATCCTAACCACGAGAACGAGCGTGTGTGTTGAGTGAGAATCTAATTTTAGCAATTTTGGAATGGGCACGATTTCTTTATTAACACCACCGCACCACCTCCTCTTAAATATACTTTGAATTCGTAGGCATGTACATAATAATCTATCCTTTCTCTCACAACTCGTCCCTATTGACTCATTTTGCCTTGTCTCTCTTTTTTATGAGAGCCAGACATGGAAACCCTTTTTCGCAAATGCAACAATGACTTTTTCCTTACAGACAAAATAAGCCAGAAATTTTCCGATGAGCAAAAGGCCGGTGGTGTATAGGTGCCGATCTTCAGAAATTAGAATTTTTATCAGAGCTCTCAGAGGAAGAAGACTCATTCCGATAGAATGTGCGAAAAAACAGAACTTTTTTACAGCGTCATCGTCATCATCATCATCATCATCTCTCAATCGTCATCGTACATATTGTGTATGTATGTCAAAAAGCACAAATCCTTATAATATATACATTATGGTCTCTCTCTCCATAAAATATATATCATAATTATATTTTAAAAGCATAACAAAATTATGCATAAAAATATAATATCTTAAATATGATGACAAGCTTGCCTGCTTCATCTTTGCGGTGAGGTTCTTGATGGTAGCCTTAAACTCGACCTCAGTTTGACGAGCCTATGACAAAAAATGAGAATTTAAAAAAAAAATAAAATCTTAATAATTTGCATACAAAGTAAAATAGATATATGTATTAAAATCGGTTTACCTGTTCCTGTGAGACCTCAAGAGATTTCAAGTTGTTTCCGACGACCTTCAACTCCTCCTCCAACTCCACCACCTTCCTATAAGAATGAGGTTTGTTTGTTAAGCAATAATAATATTAGAATAATGATTGGCAGAATAAAATTCTTTTGATTCCGCAAAGACATACACTTCAGAGGTAGCAGCTCGCTCCTCAGCAACTTCAACCTCCATCTCAACCATTGCCAGCTTCTGTCCAACCTGGAATGTTCATTACCGGAAAGTTTGCACTCAAGTTCAACAATCAGAGGGGGGCACACGTGGTAAACATTTTGGTCACAGGCAAGATCGTTTTGGTGTCGACGATATTTTTTTGTGTTCTGAAAATGCGTGTGTGGGCGTAGGCGGGCGAGAGAATCAGGGCAATCACCTCAGGTGAAAGGGAGGGCAACACAAACACACTGAAAGAGTTTTATAGAGAGAGATCAACAATTTTTTTGTATTTTTTGGGGTAAGGCTTGTGTTTAAAAGGGTCACGGAATTTTGGATCTTCAGCCGAACCGAACCTCATCGCACTTCCTGTCAGATTCCTCAGCAAGGCCGGTGGCTTCCTTGAGCTGAGCTTCCAGAGTCTTGATGCGGTTCTCGTCCTCACGATTCCTGTTCTCGAGTACTTTGCGCATACTGGAAACAAATATTTCAAAATTTTCATGAAAATGTCGTAGCTTTCCCTCATCATGAATCATGAATCGGGTCTAGAGACAAAGTGATAGTCTCACCGCTCAGACTCGTCACCCTGGTGCATGGTGGTGACAAGGGAGGAACTTGCGGTTTTGAGTGCTTCCTCAGTGTTCTCAAACTTCTCCTCAATGATCTGCACCTTCTTCCCAAGACCGTTCAATTCCAATTCAGCCTTAATGAGTCACAAATTAAAGAAATTGATGAGAAATCCAGTTGCCGAAAATTCTCCATTGAAGAATCCGCAACCTCCTACAATTCATTCATGATTTTGAATCATATCGTCGTACCGCTGTGAGAGCCTTTTCCTTTCCTTCCAGGGTGGCGTTTGTCTTCGCGAGGGTCTCTTGGGCGGTGGCGAACTCGCCCTCGAGCTGTTGAAGACGCTTCTTGAGCCCATCAACCTCCTCTCCGTTCTTCTGCACCCTGGTGTTAGCATCTCGGGACAATTGCTCCATAGAGTCGACCTTGTCGGCCGCATTGTCCTTCTCCGTCTTCATCGCCTGCATCTTCTTCTTGATGGCCTCCATCTTGGCTGCTGTGGGTGGGTAGAGTGACCCTCAACTGGAACTGCAATTACACACACACACACAAACAGTTTAAAAAATAATTTTTTGCTAAAAATGAAGAAACAAATTTTTATAATCAGATTGAGGAGTTTAAATATTCTTTTAAAAAATATAATAGTAATTACATGCAAAAATATTTTTTATTACCACCTAAAAGCAAGCGTCTACGGGAATCCGGATTTGCTACACTCGGAGAAGTGAGGAGACTCTGAGTAAAAAAAGCTCAGAAATGCGATGCTGCTCCAAATATCGGAAAAATGTATGGGCCACCAAATACAATGGGGGTATTCCAAGCGTCACTCGTCTTCAGACATGTGTATTGTGTATGGGATGATGATTCCACAATAAAAGTTATATTTAGATTGAGCCCAAAAGATTCTCAAGAGATCTTGATTCGATTATGGGCATTCACCCATATTACACACATATAGACTACTGCAGTATTATTACATGTGAGTGCAAATATATGTGTTGAGTTGATCGCGGCTACGGAACAATTCTAAATCACACCGTTCGCATCATCTCAGAAACTCGCTGTTCTGTTGATATCAGAAAGCGGTGGAGCAAAAAAGTGTGGAAGCTCACATCTGCAACAGCAAAAATTGGAATAAGCATTTCCGAACAGCTTTGTTTCGTTTTACACGAGGATAAAAGAGTTTATGGTAAACACGCATTGTTTTATCGTGTCGTGACTCGCTGGCAGACTCGGTCGTGAGTGAATGTATTTAATGCATTGGAAAATTCCGATTTTTTTGCAAATTTGACGACAACGAGACTGTATCACGTCACGATCAGAAATCACTTTGAGAAAATGGACGACCTGTACATTGTACACTGTAGGAGGAGCACGAGAGTTTCCGTTATATATAATTAATTTTAATCAGTGTACGCAATAATACACACATGCATATTTGTTCGCATATAAATATATATAAGAGTTCTTTATAAGTTATAAGATTATAACTTTTCAGTTGGATGGAGTATGAATGAGAAGAATTTGAGATTAGGCTAACGATGTTTTGTTCATACTTTACATATACATATTATAATATATGTACATATGTACGGTTAATATACTTTCATATATGTCTATAAAAGAACGCCGAATGACTACCAAGTAAATGATTCCGGTTAAATATATACGCTTACTAGTAGGCACGTCTGCTAAGAAAGCTATAAGCTACACTGTTTTACTATTGCTTGCACAACACCTATATAGGTATACTTATAATATAGTGAAACGGAATTGCCAATAATCACTTCGCACAAGTTTCCATTCGGCTTTCACTCGTTAGCTATAGTTTTCTACCACGCTGACTCAATATATTTGGTTCCTCGGCTTGTAGCGGAGGCTTTGAAGGCGAATTGATTAATTTTCAAGAACATGAAACAGCTACAGTGGTTGGAGTTGTCATGAAAAGAGACGCCGTGAAATTCTTTGTTTTCATCGAAGGTAATTTTATACCCACTCTTCATGAAACATGAGTCATTTCCAATGTGTTTTGAAACTAGTTTCGCACTTTTATTTTATTTTTATTGTATATTTATTTTAAATCAGCACACATAATATTTGTAATTTATTTTCAATCACTTCTACCTGCAATAGTTTTCCCAAATGAATGCAGTGTAAAAAATTTACAAGGAAAGGCAAAAATAATGTGCAAATAAAACCGTTCCGTTTGGACTCATTTATGCCGACCATCTTGTCCGTTTTGGTTTTGTCAAGTCGGAGAAGTGAATCGCAAAAGCGGAAACCAGCTTTATCAACGGCAAGAAAATGGTGGAGAAAGTCTAGCGTCACAAAAGGTACAGCCATTGTTATAAAATTTCAACAGCAGACAACGAAACTGATACAACTCTGTTGTGGTATACTCGTTCGAATGTGATTCTTTTCAATAAATTTCAATTGAATGTTGAGGTTATTTATACCTTGCAGTAACAATAGGCGGAAGCTTATTTATTATTGTTTATTCATGAGTTATTAAGTTAGCAATAAATAATTGCATTTTATTATCAAAATCTTTGTCTCAATTTTAAAACTCCATTCCCTTAGGGGCATGTCCTATCGCGCTAGGCCCCATTGTTCTTGTGCTCACCACAAGAAAAAATGTCCTCTGAAGACAAAACCGAAGCATCATTGGTGCACGAAGTTGGTCTATCACATGAAACGGACCGAGCCTCAGCAAAATTGGCTGATAAGCTCTAAAATGCCGTCGGGCCCAGCGGTTTGCTCGCCACTGCTTAAATACTTGTAATACCTTTCCGGTGGACACGGAAGGTCGACTCGCAAATTTCACAATCACGATGAGACTAATCGTAAACGAAACAGCGGCCACAACAAATGCGGCTAATCGCGTTCCAGAAAATGTGTCGCAAAATATGAGAATAGAATACAGAAGGATGATGATGACTACTGAGCCGGTAAACTGGACATGCGGCCAGACGTGGTGCTGATAGCATTCATTGCATAGCTTCACGTATACTTGGAGCTGACGATGAAGTTCGCCGATGACAACGATCCTCTCGTGATCGAACGGTCCCGTTTCCTTGGCCATTTCCCTGCAAACCACAAAATGCTGAAAATCTCCACTTTTTTGCTTAATCGCGCGAATTTTGTTAGGCTGTCTTACAATATAATTAGCAAAGTCTTCTGGATATATAATGCAGTGAGAATGCACAAATTTCCCATCAAGCTTCCAGAAATAATATTTGAAGCGGAGGCTGCAACCATTACGCAGAATATTACCAATTTGGTCCTGAAACTCAGTTGAAGCTCATCGAACAGGTCGTCGTTCTTGACGAAATGCACGGTTCTGCAAAGTGTTGGAAAGATCCACGGAAAACAAACTGCGCCAATAAGGCAATAAAATAAAATCACAGCGGCCATGGCGAAAACCATTAAACTGGCAATCCAATTTATTGCCGTGCTGGAACCATAAATGTGATTTGCTTTGACCCATCGGTATTTACTCAGAAATGTTCGTTGTTTTATATGACTTTGGAGGATGCCATTGATAACGCAACACCACTCCTCTCGTTTTCTGTCCCATGTGAGTTGACAACTTTTCAAGGCAAAGTTGATGCCAAGTACGATTCCATGAAAGAGCATTTCAAACAGCTTACTCGACTCGGCTAGGGACACGGTAATTGTAAGCAATTCAACTAAGGAGACGAATGTTATGGCAAGTGTGGAACATCTTGACAGCATTCCTACGACCTGGTGTATTCGAGAAACTTGTCGGCGAGAAGTTACAACTCCACTGCTGGAAAGTTTGTAGGGAAATACGCCAAAGAAATTAAGGGTTGCCATGAGGGCTTGAAGAAGATCCAGGCAGTACCTGCTCACCATCTTGACCTAGGAGGTAACTTCTTCCCGGTCACACCTTGCTGTCTACAATTTAGTGAGCAAAAATAATGTCAAAAACTCCGCAATTCGACTACAAATGACAACTTACGGTTTATACAATGCTAAAAAATGGTTCTCGCTCCACACACGAACAAATCCATCACTCGCAGAGTATTGATCTCACTGATTCAAAGACATAAGCCACAAAATTACATAGTGGTTGCCTTTCTCGTTGCTGCCATTGAGGTTCCTCCGGTGTCTGACCAAACTGCTGGAAAACTATATGGACCTTTAAATAAAAGGGCCACTAAAATTATTCCTGATACAAAACCCAACTGTTGTTTTATTCAGCATTTACATCGTCCTTTCTGGTGAGTGAAAGTACTGATGCATGATGGTGACACACACAAGCAGAACGCGGTTTACCAGGGTTGCACTGACTGAATAATTTTACAAAAACCAATGATTGCTAAGGTTTAATAAATAGCCTGTTTTGACTCGTCTGCTCATCTTAATGTGTGAACATAAAGGCAATCAACCTAATTAAATGCAGACTGCTTCTAATTAAATTTGTTCAAAGAAGTATTACCAAAACATTAAATGTTCACCATAATTACAAGTACAGCACACCAAAAAGTAATCATAGGCAATGCCGTTTTTCATTCGAACAATATTTTTTGATGATCCTCTTTATAATTAGGAGCGTTAAGTAAGGTTGCTCAACCTAGCAACGTTGATATCGCGTTCGCTGTATTACATTTTATTTAATGATTACTTTTGACTTCAACTCAGTTGTTATTGGAAGATTGCAGAAAGACTATTTCACCAAGTCTCTGCATTTAAAATGCGGAGTAATACTTTCCATGTTAATTAATGCAGAGTCAATACATAGTTGGCCTGGCTCCGCATTGTTAATGCCAAAGTGGAGTTGATGGTGAAGTAGAGGTCACAATTTTTTTCATAGTCACACATGGCATGTGTTTTTTTACAAATTACATGTCAAGAAATTAAATACAAACCAAACAACAAATTTTCACGCATATCATGACATTCAGGCGTTTCTGTCGCAGTGGTATGAAAATTATCACAACCAGGATTATATATAATATTTATCATTCCTCTGTACATTGTTCCCCTAGCTATTTTTGAACTCCCCGATACTATGGGACATCCGCCAACCCAACGGGTTCCATTTTCCTAGTGCTCACCACGAGAAAAAATGTCCTCAGAAGACAAAATCGGAGCATCATTGGCGCACAAAGTCGGTCTATCACATGAAACGGACCAATCCTTAGCAAAATTTGCCGATAAGCCCTAAAATGCCGTCGCGCCCAAGGGCATGATCGCCACCTCGTAAACGTAATCAGTATTTTTCCCGTTGATACGGAAGGTCGACTGGCAAACTTCATTATTAAGATGACACAAGTGACAAACGATACGGCAGCTACAACAAAGGCAACTAATCGCGGGCCGGATATAGTGTCGCAAAATATGAGAAAGGAATAGAGGAACATGATGATGATAACTGAGCCGGTAAATTGGACGTGAGGCCAGATATGCTGTTGGAAGCATTCGTTGGAAATCTTGAAATACGTGTATCTGGAGCTGACGGTAAAACTCACCGATTACAGAGATTCTCTCGTGAGCCAACGGTCTTGTTCCTTTAGCGGTTTCCCTGTAATCACAATCTGCCTTTAGTTGACAGACTTTAAAAGTTAAAGGGTTTAGTTAGAATTGCTTACAGAATAAAAATCAAGCTCCTGTCAATGCACCACGGAGTCAAAATACACGTAGTTCCGATCAAACATGAAGTCAAGATCATTGGAACAGACGCTACAAATATCGCCAAGAATATTTTTGATTTTAGGGCGAAACTCAGGTGGTGCTCTCCATTCAAGTCGTCCTGAAAAAGACGGAGAGTTTTGCCAAGGAAACCAAATTGCAGAAATTACGCAATAAAATAGGGTCACCGCGTTTATTGAGAAAAACGGTAAACTGACGATTGCATTTATGATAGTACTGGAGCCACAAGTGCGATTAGCATTGTCCCATCGTAGTTTACATAGAAAAGTTCTTTCTGTGACGGGAAGTCGGAATATGTAATTGAAAACGCAACAGCACTCCGACTGTTTCTTGTGTCAACTGAATTGGACCCATTGCACGCTAAAAATAAGACTAAGGACAATCCCGTGAACCAAAATCCCTAAACGATTATTCGACTGGACTGGGGCCATGCTAAAATTCAGTAATTCTATCAAGGAGGCGATTGTTAATGCAAATGTAGCACATCTCGACAAGATTCCCATAATTTGACGCGTCCGACACATTTGTCTTGGCGATATTACAATTCCACCGCTGGAAAGTTTGCAAGGAAGTATGCCAAAGAAATAGAGGGTTGCCATGATCCCTTGAAGAACATCCAGACAATATTGGCTCACCTTAGTTCTTTTATTTAAAAATGGTGAGCCGCTCACCATTTTTAAATAAAAGGGTAGGTTCTTCAAACCCGAAGGATTCACTCATCATCACAATGAGGACATCACAATGAGCTTAGAAATCAAACATAACAGTAAACGACATAGGGGCCTTTTAGGTAAAGAATAAAGTCATTCCTGATCAAAAGCCCAGCAGTTGTATCGTCTAGCGTCTGCTGAATTTTTTTGATTCTCTGGCAAAGGTCATGAAACTACTGAAGTAAACAGGTTGAAGGATCTCTGGACATGTCCTCTAGTGATTGGTTGTTTTAGAAAAGGCTTTTATACAACGTTGAATAATTTTTATGGTCTGATTTTTTTAGTTCATTTTCTAAAAGAAAACAAGCAATTATCAACGAAATTGAATTAAATGTAGCTTTTAATTAAACTTGTCTCAAGAAGAAGCAGCCACACCTTTATTTAGAAATACCGTCAATAACTTTTAGCAATCAGTTTTCTACATTAGTGAGATTCCAGATCACTTGTGACATGAGGACAGCAACATTTCACTGCATTTTTAAATTGTATTAAGTAATTATGTTGTAAGTTCAGAACACAGCTAATTCATTTCTCTAATGCATGCTACTTTTTATTATTCTCCCCATATAAGAGTCAAGAGGTTTCTCTTTAATCTTGCTGCATACATAAAGTCCCTAACAAAACTTTACAATCTCGGACAAATATGGTATGATAGGGACCCGATTTTGCACCATATGCCAGACATGACCTTTGGCTATCCCCATCCCATATTTCCAAATATGACGGAAGTGCCAATTCGAATCCTTCAGTAGTCGCCGAGCTGTTGGTGTACTGCCAACGATACGACTGGAGTCGACGTCTTCTACGAACTCCGTAGGTCCACACCTCTAACATTTTAAATAAATTGGAATTGTATGTTTTATACGCAAGCCCAATTGTCAGTAACTACTAACTACTGCGGTGTAGTCGCAATAAATTTGCCACAAACCCGGTGTGCTAAAAAGTGTTTACAATTTTACGTTTTTCTAAGTTGTGATGAATTGCCCTTGCTTCCTCTTTTGAAGCAATTGATCCCAGGGTCATCGACTGGCGGGAGCAGTAGTCCTTGGCTGACTCCCAGTCCTAAAATATTTTTACATAGAAATCGTGTGTACTGTAGAAATTAAACATCATTTCTAGGGTTACATCATATAATCACCCGAAGAACTGTGAGTTCTGCATAAAATGTTGTGGATCCAACGTCTGCAATTTTGACTGGGGGAGGTGATACCTGGACTGGGTCTGTTTATGAAGCATTAAAATTCGACATGGCATACATAATAAATTTACATAATTACAAAAATTTGCATTATGACAATTTTTATTTGTTTTACAAACTAGGATTCAAGCCGTCTTTAAGTCCCAAAAGTTCCTCCAGTGTGCACACCTGTTCAGGTTCTGGATTCAAAAAATATCCTAGCAAACTCCCAGTCACCATCCCTATCCCAAGGAGGAGAAGGTGGCAGGTATTGCATTTAATTCGAACTGGGCGTTGCTCAGAAGTACAGAGGCATCGAGGAAGTTGTTTCCCAGACTGAACAGGCACAAACGCAGAACTCATGTTGTCCCCAGAAAAACTCTGGTTTACTATACGGGTGTTTCGTTAATCCACGTCATGAAACAAACACAAATATTATGACGGTAAGAAACTTTCGGTAAGAATTTGACTACTTTGTTTTTGTTTCGTTGGGGTATTATTGATTAGCGCTTTTAGGAAATTAAAATTCTGTTGTCTGTGGACGAGTTAGGATTGAACAGCTTTTGTTTGCACAATAAATTCGCTTACGTATATGTAGGTTACGTATTGTCGAGTTACGTGCTTGTTCGCGATCCAATTAATACATATAACAGACAGGAAATAATTAATGCTTCATTGGGGGTACCAACATGAAAACCAAGTGTGATAGAAGGAAGAATAAATGTTTTTTTTTTCGTTTATCCAATCAAGATAACCAACGTGCTTTTAATTTTTTTTCTTTTTGTCAGGCTCACAACTTCTCCGTCGAGTGCGTTGACCAATCTGTGAGGTCGAGATAAACTGGAAACAGATCATGTAACACATCATTAAAATTGGTCTGGGGAGCATATAACAGGTGAAACGTCATTAAAATGCAACTCCCACATGACCAATCTTGTCAAATGTATTACTTCATGACTAGTTAGTAGCCGAAATACACCAATATTAGCTCTTACGAGAGAGACAGAGATTTACGAAAAAACGCCGAAAGCATAATTTCGGTCTTTTATGCGAACTTGTATTTTATCCAACATTTTATTCAGTTTTTGTTTTACTACAAAATTATGCAAATACAACGTTTGGCAAAATTTTTGCGGATTTTTTCTGAGAGTTCCACCCAGAAATGTCCATCTAATGAACTAATGTCGTCTTACGGTAATTGTGCACGTAACATGTCCGTTCATATTTATATATAACAAAATTTAAAGACAAACAGTCAGATTAAATTAAAATCTAATGAGTTTGTTTTGCGTGGGCAGGAATAGTCGAAATTTCATTAGAAATATTTGTCACTATATGCGTACATGCCACTACCAGTAGAACGTTCTTGCTTTTCGTTTTTTAAAAATTAAACTACCATCTTTTGCTGACATGGGAAACGAAGACCAATTTAACGACTTTCCCGGTAAGGTGTGCATATACCTACATTTTATAACCACACAGTCAACAGAGCAGTTATGAAAAAATAGGTTACTCCATGCCATTAGCAACACATGGAGGGTTAAATAAAAGTCTTGAAGATATGAAGTTACTCCATCGAAAGCTCGAGTTAATAAACCCTTTTTCCAAACAATCATCCATGTATCCTGTTAACAATTTAAGTTAAAAGTCTTCCACGAAGTCTATATCGCTTGCCTTTGGGAACGATAAGCAGCATTACTATATGTCTTGAGTCTTGACTTGATGACGCAGCACATACACTACTGGTCGATAAAACTTGTTCAAAAATAAGTTCGAAAGCCCGTTGATTTTCTTTATAAACCTGTTTTACATTAATTTGTCAATGCTTTTTCTTGTCACACCCAAAATATAAAAAATAAATACGTGTTTGCTTAAACAAGTCTCGATATTGTAAACCGATTAGTAAAATTTTATATATTTTATATATCTCATTTCTTTTTGCTGAGCAAAAGTAAATCAATACGTCTCGAAATGCAAAAAGACTGAAACACAAGTGGGGTGCTTTTGTCAATCGAGTTGCTGTTGCCAAACTGCAATTTAGTTGGAGAACATGACAGAAAAAAGCGTCTGCTCCATGGATACCGCATAACTTTCTCCATCTGCCTGACCCTCCCAAGAATCAGCAAAAACCCTTGATGAACATTTGCTGCTAAAAGGTATGCAACAAGAATGACAAGTGATGTGTTTATTAGAAGTCCAAAGAAAAAGAGTTTTAATGGAAAGGGCAAACTAATGTCAAGTGAGCGGATGAGCATAACTGCGGAAACTACTTGACCAACGCCGACTGCCAGTAGAATGATGACAAACGTGGTGGACATGTAGTTGTTGAAGTCATTCACGAGGAGTATTGTGACAGCTCAGTACCACTGGCACAATTTGTCTCTCTTGGGGCTAGTTGAGAATTCTGAATTTTTATGGAAATAAATATAAACAATGGTTTTTTTAAAATGCACCACAGAATTAAGGAGGTTTTGAAATGACTAGTACTTTAGAAGAAATTGTTGGCACGTATGAAGACACATAGATCCAATGACGGTTTCCAAAACCACTCGGCTTTTTCCCACGGCAAGAACAAGCCAGTAAGAATAATTGAAAATAAACCAACAAATCATGGTCACAACTCGCATAAACGTAGAAAACTTGTTAGGATGAATAAGCACAAGATTAAAATAATCCCGAGCAGGACGAAAACCATTCAAGGGCAAATCTGGTTCCAAGGTGCATGCCAGTCCCAAGGTCCACGCAATGAAGTGTGTAAACGTATCTATTAGTTTTTTAACAAATGAGTTGTGCAAACTTGACCTTTCCCGACAGATATCTTTTTGAGAGATTCGACTGTAGTTGAATTTCCAATGACATCAGCCCATTCAATAGCCAAGTGATTGATTGAGGTTTCCGACCTTTTAAAGTAACTGTGAATGCCGACTCCGGAAGCCATAATCAAGCACATCGTTTCACACTTTTCTAGAGTGACACCACCATTTGAAGATTTGCTTCGCCCCAATGGTCCGAAATAGAGACAATGTAAACTGCTACCGACGAAGTGAGAAAAATAGATGTGCAAATGAAATTACGTTGTTTGGACTCGCTGACGTCGACTGTTCCCAGTTCTGGTTTTTTCAAGTCGCAAGAGTGAGCCGCAAAAGCGGAAGCCAGCCCTGTCAATGAAGAGAAAGTGGCGAAGAAAATCTGGCGTCACAAGAGACATGGTTGCAGTTTTTGTAAATGTTTAGAATTTAGGTCTAAATGATCATGCAGCCACAAAACCACTTTTGAATCTACTCGATGTTTGATTGAGGATTAATTTTGATAAGCCGTAAGAGGTTTCCATTATTTAAACTTCTCTTTTACATGGTAGATCACACCTGCTTATTTTTGGAAAATTAAGTAAAGTTTGTCCCTAAGTTTTAGTTGGATCTGCTCGGAAATATTAACAATTATTGGAAAATATCTAAAAGGAAAGACATATTCTAATAACAGTTTGAATGGAAACATCATGTATGAGAAAGAGATTGATGAGATAATGTTAACTGTCAGATATTATCTCATAATAACCGTAATCTCGGTTATTAAGCAAAGATGAAAGAGTTGATAAATTCTGAAACAACGTTTCTTCTACGACAACTCTAATGGCTCCTATATATAACCTCTTGTTACCCAGGCAAATAGCCGAACTAGGTTTAGCCTGCAAATTGGGCGATGGTGCTGAGAAATTGACCTTCAAAAATTTTAATCCCCTGAGTAGGCATGGTGGGATGCTCTTTGAAGGTTAATCGAGACGGGTTACCAAAGAGTGATACAGCTAGCTCATCAATTTAACAACAATTTATTACAAAAAGTATGAAACACTCGTCTTATGGTAGATAAATACTCTGATATGAAAAAACATGCCTGTTTTTGTTTCGTATATTCTTTCAAGAAATATTCAGGCGTAATTCAAATTAAATCGATTTTACCATGTGTTTGATTATACTGATAAATGAATCGTACTTTTGACCTTTGTCTAGTAGACTTTGAATATAATGACGTTTGCAGTTTTGTTCCCCATTGGATTTTCTACTAGTAAATAATAATTGGAAAGCACAATACTATATATTTATAGTGTGAAATATATGGTAAAACTTTAGTGTATGTGTCAATGACAAGCACAATTTTCATTGGGAAAAAGTAAAAAAAAATCAAAGTTTTAACTTGGTTTTAAATTAGCCCGGTGGATCAAAACAACTATAATGTTTGAGTGGGCCTTTAAAAACTATTGACTCGAAAAAATGACAATGAAGATTAACTCAGTGTAAACACAATAATAGGTAAGAAATATATTTAGTCTTGACAGCATTGCGCTGATAAGTATTTTCAAAGTTCAGGTACTAAAAACGGCTTTATTTGTCTGTGTCTGGTGTGAAACATGGTCCATCCGCCCAATTAAGCTTCAGGTAAAGCGCAGCTCTGCATATGATGGAGGAGCTGAAATAATTTAGATTGCGCCAATTTGTTTTAAAATTTTTAGAATTAAACACTGTAAAAAAATTCTGATTGCTCTAACTTACGAGTTTCCGAATTCGTATGACACACTGTAACTGATTGCAGATCCGTGAAGCTGTAAGCTGGCGGTAACGTCAACAGAGAGGATCTTTCACGTAT
>JAHZMW010000635.1:0-19664 GCA_027743745.1 Alloscopus bannaensis | reverse complement strand
CGTCCTCTCCACCCCGGCGAGCTCGTCGATTGTGTTGTTCACGTTTTGCTTGTGACGCTCAATCGACTGGCGTTGGATACCGGGTGGAGGTTCTACACGCATATAATTGTGCTGTTAGTACAATTTTTCTGGGAAAGCTACTCAAAAAATATCTTTTTTAAAAGAAACGAACGCGATGGAACTGAAGACGAGTATGGACGTTGGTTAACACTGCCCCGGTTCGGAGGTGGTCGCTGCGGAGTGTCTGAAACTGGCATGGTGGCATTACTCTAGTTCACTCTCACTTTGATTGCTCAAAATAACTCCCGTGGGAGAGCGACAACGTACTTGATCAGCGAGGATGATGAATATAAATCTATTGCATCAACCTCATAACATTTCTCCAGCTTGTTGCTCAACCCTCCTCTAACCGTCCTGGCAAGAATATCCAGCTTTCTCCTCACGTAACAGTAACAACGACAGGAAGAATAAACGGAATTTGAAGGGTTAATAATATAAATAAGGAGATGACTGACGTAATTATTTGTCGTAAGAAAAGGTGACCTTGATTGATTGCAGTATTTATCCCCTTTTATGCAGGCTTTCCCTACGATTTGCATTGCATGATTAATCGTGGGTTCATGCTTTTAGAAATAAGCTTGCTTGCATTGTATGCATCTTTGTTATATCTTTGTTGCATGTATGACACTATACTGGCATAAACGAAGAATTGTGTAAACCGAGTCGATTGCTTTTATAGACAACTTTTCTCAAGGTCACGGCTAAACTTTGGTCCAAATGTGACCAAAATTGCTTTTGATAAGAGAATTTGTACATATAAGTAACTGAGTTTAAGTTCTGAATTTCGTTAAACTGAATTTAAGTTAAACTGAAATTTAGTTTAACTAGCTCGTTCAACTAGCGACATGTCATCACTAGCTTAGTATACTTTCAGGTAAGATAGGCGAGTACATCAAGCTCAGAGGAGACAGGTCTGCCAGTTATAAATGATTTGCACCGTTCCTAGCAACTCGCCTTTTCATTTTAAGAACGACTCAAACTAATTTTAAAGGACCACTCTGTCGACCAGTAAATCACTCGATTCTCAGAATTTTCTCTGCAGTCATTCTTGTCTTACCGCAACATCTTGATGATGATAGCTGACATTTTATTTCGGTGGTGAGATAATGATTTCTCACTTTTGCCACATTAAATCTTCCTTCGCTTGCATTTCCTCACACGTTCTGGGGGTGATTGGTAGACGCCAAGCTAAACTGCAATGAATTCATTTTAAATGCAGAAAATTGCACTTCCCGTTTCTAGAACAAAAGCGGATGAGTATCTGTCTTTTTTAAAGCCAATTTATATCTTGAATTACAAAACCCAAGAGTAACTGAAGCAGATCGCTGTATTGTACTCTGCTTTTCTTTGTTTCTAGAACAAAAGCGGATGAGTATCTGTCTTTTTTAAAGCCAATTTATATCTTGAATTACAAAACCCAAGAGTAACTGAAGCAGATCGCTGTATTGTGCTCTGCTTTTTCTTTGGGTTGTTTGCTGAGATGGTAGAATTGAAGCGAAACGTTGCTTTTTAAAGAAACGGGACACAGAGTACAACCATTGAGACCACATGTTAAAACTCAGTTTTTGAGGTCTGTCAAGAAAGACAGGCTGAGCTTGTTTTATGAGCAGGAGTAATATGCCGAAAATTATGGTTTTCTAGGGAATCCATTTATTTTTCATGTAAAAGGGGTGGTGGTTGCATACGGGAAAGATGCCCATAACCTACCCTATCTTTGTAAATGATGTTTTACCGAAACTTCTAGAATTGTTGATAATTATTATTATGCAATGTGTCATACTCGTTATAACCGATTCTTGTTTCAAACCATTCACTTAATTTACACCAGATGGATTTCTTATGCGTTACACTTCCTGAAAACGTTTTGTAGAAAAGGGTTCTTCAACTTCTTTTCCTTGACAGTGAAGTGTGCAGCCTTTTCTATGTGTGCTTCGTTCACAAATCCATTACCACTTTATTTTTAATACTTTTTGTCTTTCACTGAGAGTGGTTCACCGACCTTGATTGAAAGACAAGCGCGGAAAGAAAACGGATCTTTTTATGGAAAATTTCCTCCCACTATGACACAGCAGGACTCGCTGTTCACATTCTTTGTCACTAGAATAAAATTTCCTGCCTTTCTGCGCAGTTCCCTGACTCAGCCAACCGACAAATTAATCTCCCGGGCGGGAGGAGTTGTCCCGAGATGGAAAAATCATTAATCAATCTGCCACCATCATCCCTTATTGAAATCTGCGAGGTTTACCCATGAAACCGCGAGAGTAACAGATTCGCAATGTGGTGAGACTTTCGCAATAATGATTTCATTTCTGGTGGTTCACTACGAGCAATATTAAATGAATGAAACCAACTAGCAAAAAAAAGGATGACTCAAACCAGCACCAATAATTGTTGAAAATATATTTTCTTCCTGTCTGCTCATCTCGCCGCATTTACATACATATCTATGTAATATATAATTTCAATAATTTTTCTCTCACTAGAGGCATCATCCCTTCAGGGTAAAACAAAAAGAAATAACAATTATGCATACCGAAAAAACAGACCACTATACTACACACTACGCTCAAGCAGTCAAGGTTGCTTCAATGCGGAATGAAGATGAAATAGCACAACAAATTCACAGTTAAGCATATAAAGATTGTGAAGTGCGCATCAGATCAGGGGACACGCATACCTTTGCTTTTGATGTGGAGTAAGAGACCATCAAAAGCGTGTTATTAGTAGTCTGGTGGACTATATATTTCATGTGCCACAGCGTACTCACACACGAATGACGAAGAAAAAAACACTGAAACCGTTTCAAAAGATCTGCATACTTTGTAATTGGTTACAAAGCTAAAGGAGAAACTAAAACTTCATTATTTTCTTCGGTGACGAAACGGTAAAAGTGACTTGTTAGCGTAAATATATTATACCTCATGATTCCCTATTTCAAACCGTTTTTTGGGAGTAATGAAACCCGGAAGATTCGGCGATTTTCTCTTTTTGTAGCAAAACTATTTTGAACAAAATTTCTTATAAATACATCGAAATGTGCGTTTAATAATAAGAAAAGAGAAACTACGTTTGCCCTTGATTTGACATCCTGATTCCTGTTGTGGTGAGCACATGGTGGCATTTGTGACAACGCCTTGTTTTTCTCCCTCTGCTTTTACAATCCTTCTCTTATCTCGCTCATAAAATTTCTTTGTTGTTTTCGCATACTTCGCGTTTTAACTCGGGGTTTTAATACAGAAACAAGATTTTAATACTGACACTCTCCTATACTCCCCACTTCATTTGCATTTCATTTTTTGTCTGGGGAGACAAAAAAAAATGAGTGAATTGAATTTCATTACGATATCAGAGAGAGTATAGTTATTAAAGATGAGTCAATCCATCTCTACCTCTCTGAAGATCAACGAGATGGTTATTGCCTGCATCGCAAGATTATTGATGCACCTATATATATAGCCGAGTACCTGAATTTATGTCATGTATCATTATTCATTACTTTCATCCAAGACCCACATGCACTCACATCACCTGTCAATATAATACAGGCTTACACCTGTGTGCGCGAATTTATTCCGAGAAAGCCATTGCGATTGCTGTCACACGGTGCTCACCGTTGAACACAAGACCGGTATCAACAATGTCGACTCATTTCTTCATCCATCAGCGTCTTCAAATGCATTTAGCGTAAACCACACGGCATGACTAGTCTTTTGCAAAGAAACCTCTACGATAATCATCAGCGAAAAAAAAAAGATTATCGACGAATACTGCAAAGCGTCGAGGAATCACGTCGACGTCAAGCTCAATTGCTGACTTGAATCCGAATCTCATCCCTTTCACAATAGTAATAGTATTCTGTGTGTGTCCCTTCACTACACCCATCGAGTGGTAAGCGTTAGTAAGACACACAACTGCATCCGAATCTCATCCCTTTCACAATAGTAATAGTATTCTGTGTGTGTCCCTTCACTACACCCATCGAGTGGTGAGCGTTAGTAAGACACACAACTGCACACAAATGCCTCCCCGACGAATATTGGTCTTATATAAGAGCGAAGAAAGATGATCTTGATGAAGCTCATTATTAATACACATCAGTTTCCTGTGCACTCTCACAGTAGCGAATCCTCTCTGAGTTGAACCAGATCTTGAGGAGTAGTGCTGTGGGGCAGAGTGCAGAAAATTTGCATATTTACTGCGTACAACTTAATAGAGCTAGTTACCACACACATTTTCTTCTTAATCGTATATATATACTCTTTCTGAAAGAGCTCTGTTTTATCCAAGAGAGCTGCCACGTTTTGCACTCGCTACTACCAGTCTGAGTCAGGACTGACGAGGACCTGCCTTAATTCTTGAGGAAAGTATAAAGCCTGCTTTGTGCCAGCTTTTTGTTATTTGCTCAGGTTTGACAGATTTATTGGGGATCACATCGCTTCAACAGAGTGACTGCGCAATGAGACTTGTTCTCGTTGGATGAAGGAAAGTACATGTTTTGTGAACACTTGGCTCAGAGTGATGGTTGTAATCAGAGACAGAGTGACTAAGTTTTCAAGTTAACCTTGAAATCTCAAGAAGTGCAATTTGAGATCTGCAAAAGTTATATATTACATTCACTCGTGTGATTTGAGGGGTCTGGAATCAATCAAAATCCTCTGAGGTATTACAATTCTTGAATAACTCAATTATTTAGTTTTTACTCAATTATTTAGTTTTAATATAAAGTTTATGTAAAATCATGCATTTGCATAGAATGAAGACGGAATTCCATTGGAAAAGGCCTCGAGGAGCGAAGACGGAGTTTTTTCTCCTCTCGGTCCTCCTTCACGGTTTACTGTTTGTCGACACTGGAGTTACCGGTTCAGAGTGGGTGACGGATGATGCGGTAATCATCGAAGGTATGTGAGAAACCAGTAAAACACGAGTAAAATCGTGAACTTTGATTGTGCAAACATGAGTTTATTTTGTTGCCGACCGGCTACTACACTGTCGAAATTCATGTTTGGTGCAAATTTAAAAAAATGAGAGTTTTAAAGACAACATATTATGCCTCTGTTCCGTGTAAGAAAACCTGTTTATTACACAAATACTGTGTTATCAATGTGTGACATTGCAGTTGTGTAGAATGAGGAATATGAGGCAGGTGGTGACATTATCAACGAAACAAAATACTCTCTTTGTGCATGCAAAAAAGGAGTCCCGTTTGAGTAGCCGTTTTTTCATGAGTTTTATTTCCGTGTTCAGCAAAATTGCCTAAAGAATTGGCCCACCAAAACTCTCGGTATAAGCGGCAACTATTTCCGGGATTCGGAGGAGGACTATTTCCTCCAGGCTGGCCGTTTGGACCTGGCGGCCCTGTGTCTGTGTCGCAACAACAGCATCCTCAACTTCCTGGGATTACTAATATTCATCAGCAGCAACAACAACCTCAACAGCAATTTCCTGGGATTATCCAGCAGCCGCAATTTCCAGGAATTAATAATAATAACATACATCAGTATCCTGGAATAACGAATATCCAACATATTACTCAGCCTCCGTCCACTGTGTCTCCGGCGGGACCGTGTCTCACGAGTAATGGAATCTATGGATATTGCGCCTCTTTCCGCGCTTGTCATCCCAAACTTTACAGTCCGGAGGATGGTCACGTTATGAATGAGGGACTCGCGGATATGTACAGGAATCAGTCGGTGACTTGCAGTAGTCAGGATCCTCCAAATCTTTTCATGTTCAGAGCAGGTAAAACATTATAATTCTTCTAATATTGAGTACGCTTTTGACAAGGTTTTAATTTTTTTCGTGATTTACAGACGCAGAGTTACGCCAGAGCCAGATTTGTTGTGGAGGAAGTCCTCAGATCCCCTCACTAGGCTTCCCCGCAATCAATTTGTTTCCCTCTCTAACAATGCGACCACCCTGGGCTCTCCCTCCTAGAATCCTCAATGGCCAAACTGGCCTCCCACTCATGCGCCGACAACTTCAAGCACGACTGCAAGAAACCCATGGGGCCAATGGCCAGGACCTGCGACACACCCACCGGCAAGACCGCCGGCCGTCACTACAACTACCTCGCCTCCAGTTGCGTCGAGTTGTGGAATCGGGAAAATTGTTGGAGGGTCCCAGGTTTGCAATTACAAAAACACTTCATAGAGGTGCATTATAGTGCTAACTGATGGTGTTATATCTATATCCCAAATAAAGGCAGGACCCGGTGAGTTTCCGTGGCTCATCGCCATCGTCAGGAACTCTCGTCAGGTTTGTGGGGGTAAGTTGAGACACTGCCTTGGGAATACATTAGAATTTTTATTAGTCTTGACCTTGACCTCTCGATCATTCCAGGATCGCTGATTGACTCTCAGTATATTCTCACGGCTGCCCATTGCTTCAACGGGTAAGAAGCCCCTATAATAAAACCACTATTTTAATTCACAAGATTAAATTGTGGCTCCGGTACGATATGCGAATGTTTTTCTTCATTGTGACAGTGTGACGGGTGCTGAGTTGAGGTCATCATTTAAAGTACACATCGGAGATTATGATCTGCATTCCTTGTCTGACGGCCCTGTCACTGTTAAGAGTATTGACAAGCTGATTCGTCACAGTCAATTTCACGAGCAGTACTTTTACAACGATATTGCAGTGAGGAAATAGTTTTTTTTTAAATCCTTGTGTCTGCTCTAATAATTCTAAACGGTGATTTTTAATTTGGAATATATATTGTAGCTCTTGAAGCTTGACAGTCCGGTACAATTGGGAAGTAATCAAAATAACGATATTCGTCCCATATGCTTATCTACTAGTGGAAATTACGAGGGACAAAGTGCATGGGTGGCCGGTAATTTTTTAATTTTAATTCTAAACATTTTCTGTCTTCTAAAAATACAGAGTCATTATAAAATCCTAAACAGAATAATCATGAATCATAAAAAAATTAATTTTTCAAAATAATAAAGGTTGGGGACGAACATCAGCTCAAAATCCATCGCAGCCTGGCAAGTACAGAAAAGTAGAACTCAGAGTTTGGAATTTGCAACAGTGTGCAGCAACCTATGGATCTCACGCCCCTGGAGGTATACATGCGGTCTTTATAATTATTCACAAACATTTACATTCAAATATATTACATTATTTTCATGATTTTCAACAGGCATCACCAGCCAAATGATGTGTGCCGGGCAGCAGAACAAGGATTCCTGCTTAGGGGACAGGTAATTACTTTGATAAATTATTTATTAAAATAGCAAGTTCTTAACTGAATGTTTGTCACAATATAAAGCGGAGGACCATTGATGCAACGTGTGGGAAACCGTTGGGAACAAATTGGTCTCGTGTCGTGGGGTATTGGTTGCGGAGCATATCCAGGAGTCTACACGAAAATCTCTGACTACCAGGACTGGATTTCTAGGAATCGACATTACTGAGCGATTCCAAATTCAGCATTCTTCTGCATTGAGACTGTAAAGCCTGAATCATCCTCTATAACAATCGTGATACGCCGAGACACACAGCAACACACAAAAGCAAAGCTATGTTTAGGTAAGCAAATATTTAACTGGTTCACTTGATCTTGAAACCAGAATTCCAAACTGAAAACGATACATTGTTATTTGGGTTTATATTTAATTTGTCAAATTTAAAGTATTTACAACAGTACCTGGTTATTACTAAATCAAACATGCTCCACTTGTAGCGATTGTATAATTTTAAAATAACTTACATGTGATTTGATTTAAGTATTAGCATACATTATGATGCAATGCATTTACTCCTATGATAATTTTCAAATTATTTTTAGCTTTGCTGTGAGGGTTTTTTTATAAATCTCTCGAGTATGACTCAAATATGGAATAAAGTGTGAAATAAAGTTTGTTACCTTCGACGATAAACTACACGCATTCTTCATGAGCAGGCTTTTAAAACATATTTTCGAAACGAAACTGGGAGAAAATCCCATCAAAAGTAAGCCTCTAAATTCAATGCCAATTTATAAATAATGTACATTTAAAGCATTACCTTAAAATTGCAAAAAAATCACAGTTTACGGCCAATTTTCAATACTGTCAAAATCAGAACACGACGAAGCAAATTGACACAGATTTTTACACCTGTATTTCCAGGCTGCCAGTTTGAGGAGGTTATGGAAAAGTTTAAAAAACCAGAGTAGTCTCACCTTAACATAAATTGATTTACATGAAAAATTCGACTGGTTAATTGAATCACAAAACTTGATGAGCCTCCGTCAAATTACGCAAGTGTTATGCTAAACGCAGGTGTTCTCGAAAAGCTAGCTTGAGTTTTTTACTAAATGCAAAATGAATTAAAATCGATAACCATGTTTGATGTAGGCTAGGTCTAGGTCAGTTTGCTAAACTCGATGATCTAAAAAAGAATTTAAGAATTTGCATGCAAGCAGAAGCTTCATATTGAAGAATTTTAACATGTGCGCATCTTATTATATTGCTGATTGATTTGCATTTTTAAAGAATCCAGTACATTGGCACCTGCTCATCTTCTTATTTAAAGCGTCCGCATTTCATTTGGCTGAGTCATTGATGTAATTACAGGTGGACTCACAAGTTCACAACAACAATAGTCACGCTTACATCTGATATATTTGTAGAGGTTGTTGTTTCTACAAAAGCGTTCTCCTGCTCAGCCCATCATGAAGACTAAAAGCGTGGAAAAATTTTGCATTTTAGCATTTTTCGCAATTTTTTGCGGTGCTCACTCAAGCCCAACGCTGATTGACGATGACACTGTGGTTGTCGGAGGTAAAAGAACTGTAATAAACGTGAAATTTTTGAAGACCAATAATTAATTACAAAAATCATCCTGGATTTGCATGTTTGTGAAAATCAGATTTGTCTCCGTCTGTGGAAGAAAACGGTTTACAATTCCTAAATAGACAAAGGCGAGACACGTACGCTACAATCAATGGGGAGCAAGTGGAAACGAGTTGCGTGACAGTGAGAAACGTTCCTGGAACATGCCAAACTTTTCAAGATTGCTACCCGATTTTTAACCTCCGAGAAACTAAATCTGGGAGGAATTTAGATGATTTGAGATCGAATGTTAACAGGGCAGAAGAGGAGTTGAGAGGAATTTACCGGTCTATTTCTGGGCCTTGTAGTAACACCGTTTTGAGCTCCATTTCAAAAGCTCTTGGTTAGTCAATTTTTGAAAAATAAAGCGTAATTATTGTATCAGTGGATAAATTATTTTAAAAAAATTCTGTGTTCTCAGGTAAGCCTGTTTCTGGTGCAAACTATGTGTGCTGCCCGAGAGAGCGAAACTACACCAAGGTCACCGAGTTATCTCGACCTCCTGCCCCTGTCGACTCTCCTGCTTATCAAAATCAGCCCTGTGGTCGGTATTTCGTGGAAAAGAGCATTGAAAACATTACAAGAGGTGACGAGGATGCATCCACCCGAATTGTCAACGGTAGACCAGCTAATAGAGGAGAGTTTCCCTGGATAGTTGCACTTTTTCTGAGATCGCAGTTTTGCGCTGGGTCCCTTCTCGACTCGACTCATGTAAAATTTCAGTCCAAAATTTTTTTTTTTAAAATGACACAATAATCAACTTTGTTGTATATTTTTCTAGGTGCTCACCGCTGCTCACTGTGTGTACTTGTAAGTTTATTTACGGTCATTGAAATTATTTTAACTGCTCAAAAGGTTCAAAGCTGAGTGACTCTATTTCTAGTATGAACCGGAACGATGTTAACCGACTCCGACTTCAAATTGGAGACCACAACATTTACTCGACGCAAGACGGTCCGCATCAAGTCCGCACCGCAACGAATGTGTACTACCATCGTCACTTCAGCATGAGCAATTTAGTGAGTTATGAATTTTAATAAAATAAGTTGTAAGCAATTAATCTGAGTTTATTTCATAATAATTTATTCTCATTGTTTAAACAGTATCATGACGTGGCCGTGATCCGTCTCGCAAGCCCTGTCACCTTTAATAATTATGTGCAGCCTATTTGTCTCAGCACGAATACTTGGGGCTATGAAAAAAGTTATGCGAATGTCGCAGGTCAGTGTTTTAAGTGAATTAAAACGGTCTTTTGTAGTATGAAAATTTAGTGTAAATACTTTAGTATGTGGAAACAGGTTGGGGCCAAGTGTCAGAGAAAGGTTCTCAATCGTCGATACTGAGAACGGTTAGTGTTGAAGTTTGGAATCAGAACCGATGTTCTCGAACTTATCAAGGGAAGGCACCTGCCGGTATAACTAATGGCATGTTATGTGCCGGTGGTAGAGGCTATGATTCATGCAAGGTTAGTAATATTACATATTTTTAATAGGTAATCTAAATAATCTAAGGTTGAGGAAAGTATAATCTAAGTAAATGTTGACTTCAAATAGGGCGATAGCGGAGGGCCAATGAGTGTGACGAGAAATTCCAGAGCAGAACAAATCGGTACTTGACATAGCACAACGCACCTATCTATCATAATTTTTATGATTTTGGAATTGTTAAAAAAATAACAGGCATCGTGTCATGGGGCATTGGGTGTGGCACCTTTCCCGGAGTTTACACGCGTGTTGATCAGTATCTCGCGTGGATTAACAAAAACCGAAGGTGACGGACCTTCTGGATCTGCCAATTTCTTGCAACATGATGTACATAATATACATTACAAAAAATAAAAATATGTATCATGTTCCATTTTCCTATTTGATCGCACAGAGAGGGACTCTAATAAAAAAGATTGATACAAGGTTCACGAACTGTAAAAGATGTTGCGAATGTGCTCACATAAAAAAATTCGCAAAGTGCTTCAAGCATTTTTATTTGCCAAAACACCGGCAAAATGTACAGGTTGTGTGTAGCCAGGAGTAAGCAAAACGATTCAGATTACATGACGCTGGCTGCAGAGTGCACAGCTTGTGATAAAATCAAAGTCACGACGACTCAATTCCTTGCAGACAACTCGCAAAAAGTTTTTAAACTACGCTGACAAGTTCATGGCCACAAGAAACAAAGAAGTTGCGATGGGGTGGAGAGAATTCCTTTGACAGGAGAGAATTGATGATAATGCTTTTTTTTCTTAAGGTCAGTGTCTGCACACTTGGGCAATGGGGTGGAGAGTCGTTCAACTCGATTCGGTCGTCTCTTAAACTTGCTCATAGTAAAATGTTTAATGAAGAGAAACAACCTTTTTGAGTATCAGTATTTTGCAGATTGATAATGGATTGTATAATGCATATTGAAATGAGAATTTGTAGATTATCTTGACAGTCTTTGGCAGGTGGAAACGCATAAAATGGTATATTCGCGATGATTGCGAAATTTTTCCAGAAGTTCCTCAATGTCTGAAGAAAACATGCTAATCACTTTAGACGACAATCTGATTATAAAAATAAAAATGGTTTGAGTTTTGGGATATTTGCCTCAAATTTTTGCTACAACAGTAGCATTTAAAATTTTTAGCTTCTGCGTAGACTAATTTTTGTAAGGTATGCATTCTGCATCCACCGAATTTCGGTTTTTTCCAGTTTTTTTTCTGAAAGTGGTATTATGCATAAAAGACCTGTGTTTCAGGGTGGTTTGACGAGTGGTACCACCGGGTTGGTTTCCTGCTCATTCGAGGAAAAATGTTGAGGAAGGAATGCGTGCAATTCTTGCTGAAATTCTTGCTTTCGTTTTACTCAATAAAGTATTCTCTGATTAGGTATTAGCCAATTCTTATGTAGATTTGCGGGTTTGCATACAATTCGCATAAATCTGCCAAAATATTCTTTGCAATTAATGAATCTCATGGGACCATCCGACTGTACACCTAACCCACCTCAAATGAAACTGAAAGTAACCCCCTAAACCCTTTTGGTACGCTGTTTCAAGTGCACATTTAGAGTAAAGGGGAAGAATGGAATGCGAGAAATGTATTTTTATGGTTTGTATTCATGTTGTATGCATTCAAATACAAAGTTTCGTGTCAAGTCCAGTTTTAGTCCTGAATTCCTTGCGAAACAGGCATCGTCACAGGAGAATAACACTTTGTTTGTCTGAGTCTTTCACACAAAATGAGAATAGGCTGGTGTCTCGTCGTTGGCCTGCTTTTAGCAGACTTTGCACTCGCTGAAATATGGGTGGATGGCGACACTGTCATAATTGAACGTGAGTTTGACTTTGCAAATGACTATAAATTGAGTAAAAGTTAAAACCAAGTTATATATGCCATTAATCTTCCAGCAAACTCACATCCGCATCGGGCCAAACGGGAGAAAACGGCATCCAATGAAGTTCAACCGGAAGTGGTTGACGAAGACACGATTTCAGTTCGAATCAACAAGTGTGTCACCTCGAAGGGCCTGAATGGTCAATGCATGTCGCTGAGGGAGTGTTATCCTGTGTTGTTCCCAATTGACCCCACAATTGCCCTCCCTCTTGACACCACCCTCAGTGACCCTTTGGCTGAACAACTCATTGCGGCAAGTGGCTTTTGCTCGGGTGGCGAGTACAACTTCGATTCTCCATCATGTGAATTTGTAACGAATTTTTAACACTGACAATTTGCATGAATTTTATATATTAATTTCCGGTAAAAACTGATGGATTTGCCTGTTGTATCCCAGTATTTGCACAAGTTGTCCGATCCGAAGTCCTGGTTTGCTGTCCTGCACAGCCAAAAGTTCCACCACCTTTGCCTCCACCAGCCCCACCTAGTAATGTTTCCTCCACTCCTTCCCGGAACCAGGCATGTGGCACGTTAAAAGTAAAGCTTCAAGAGGACCCAGAACAAAGGGTGGGATCGGAACAATCAAAGATTGTCAATGGTCGAGAAGCGAAGAGAGGTAATTGTATCTAGATATATGCGAGAGCGCGCGTCACCGTTCTTTTTTTGTCATTTTGGCTAATGAGCCTGATTTAAATTGATTAAATTGCAGGTGAATTCCCTTGGATCGTAAGTGCAGTAGTTCCCATCTTCTAACTGCATTTTGAAGTTGTGTCTACCGAATTTATGCATATTACTTTTTATGCATAGGTTGCGTTGATGAAAAGTGGACGGGAATTCTGCGGTGGTCAACTGGTCGACAGTCAGACTCTGCTTACGGCTGCTGTGAGTTTTTAAAAATACTATTTATATTTTTATATGCTTAAAGTTGAACTAAATGTGGAAATCTTTAAATTACAGCATTGCGTCCAACAGTAAGTCCTGTTGCAGTATAAAATCTATAAACAGAAAGTGGATGCCTACTCCGCAGTCGAAGAGTTTCAAACATTCTCATTTTTATTTTTGGTTGTCTTTCTCAGAATGACTGCTGACGACGTTGCGAAGCTAACTATACAAATCGGAGACCATGATATTTACAGCACGGCCGACGGTGTTCATGAGGTCAGGACTGCTTCCAGGATCTTGTACCACAGAGGTTTCAGCATGCAGCATTTGGTAAGCACCATTAGATTTGCATAGCATCAATATTACGAGTGATCGAAAGTGAGGGAATTCTAAATCTAACTTTTGATTTCATTACAGCACCACGACATAGCCCTTATTCAGCTCTCTCGTCCAGTGTCACCGACAAACTATATCCAACCAGTTTGTCTCCATTCCGGAAGTCCTTCTTACGACAATGTCGTCGGAGATGTTGCCGGTGCGTTAAGTCATCTTCAGCATAGTATACGAATTTAATGAATTGGCTTGAAATTAATTTTTTCCTGTTTTTAGGCTGGGGCCAACTTCGGGGTGAGATTACACAAACTAATTATAATTTAATAGCATGAAGGACCGATCATTTAATATATCCACATTCTACAGACGGCGGTCCTCAACCATCCAAGCTTCAGACTGCACCTGTCAGAATTTGGTCACATAGCGAGTGTAGCGAGAAATATGGGAGTAATGCTCCAGCCGGCATTGGACAGGGAATGGTAACTTAACTTTTTGCATTTCATTTGTTTAGGTTGCTAAATCTTTCCAGTAACATTACATTTTATGCTCTTTCTTCAAGGTTTGTAGTGGAGGAGACGGACGTGACTCGTGTAGAGGGGACTCTGGAGGACCGTGAGAAACCATTAAATTGTGACAACAGTAGCATAATTAATAATTATTTAGAAAAATTTTAAATTGCGTAAATATTTGCCTTTAGATTGACAATTAATTCAAGGAGCAGGGCCCAACTTGTCGGAATCGTATCTTGGGGTATTGGCTGTGGCAGCTACCCAGGAGTGTAAGTCCCTTTAAACTCAAGCAAAGAGAAAATGGCCACCCACGATTGCATAATCACCTTTGTAAATTATTGCTTCCGTGACAGGTACACACGTGTGGACCAATACTTGCCTTGGATCGACAAAAATAGAAGAAGAGGGCTTAAAAACATTGACAAAGGAACAAAATAAACAAGAATACTACTTGGAAGCATTTGCGGAAGTCGTATAAATCTCTGTTTTATTAGCCCACTGATTGTTACGTAAACGCGTAATTAATTGAATGGGCATTCATTTACTAACAAGCTGTTCATACAACGTGTCACTCATTGTGTATCTTTAAATCCACAAAATGGACAGACATCTCAGAAAAGCTTTTATCATATGTATCCAACCAAAACTACTAATAACCGTCATTTTCGAATTTCGATACAGTATTTATTGTGGACAATTGCGCTTTGCAAAAAATAATTTGGTGTCATTTGGTATTTCCGCTACGATCGCTGTCCTACATCCTTAAAAATAGTAAGCTCAAGTCACAAGTACCAAGGTGCTGGTAAGACATTGTTTGCTGTGACGAATTGAACCTATCTACAATCCAGCCCAACGATTCAGTCCAATGTCCAATATTGTGTAGATGTTATGGATCTGCAGAAGCGAATGCGCAGTGCAAGATTTTGCTACCACACATATGTGTAGTATCTCTTTCAAGCTAATCTTTCGGTCAATGAGCCCCAATTTTCAATCATTACAAGATTTGCTGGACGATAAGATTTTCGTCTGATTTGCAACACATTCTATCCCGGTTGAATTTGATGTAACCAACAATTAACAGCAATGTTACGTTTTCAGTAACGTGCTAAAAAAAATTGAAAACTCAATTTCTGATTTAGTCCGACAGCTAGCCACCCCAAAGCATTAACCGGTGATTCCCCCAAGTCTAGCAAACTCGTGCACATTTCATAACTCGTCATGGACAAGTTCGTAAATCAGTATTTTAATGTTCCTCCCGTCAGACTACCCGCAGCGAAACCATGTAAATGGGGTGGATGACTCTCCGGCAGTAAAATGCAATGTCATGCAACTTTGTTTCGTTTACGCAGTAATAAAATGATGCTTCTTCAAATTTTGAATACACTTCGTTCTCAATACGCCGCATATTTTTGGCAGAGGAGGAAACGGGTTCCGTTTTTAATCTTTGCAACTTTTACAATTCCGTGGCAGTTAGGTTTAGTTGTTTGAAGTGATTGTAGATCAAGTGAATTCTAGACTGTGTGCGTATAAAAAAGTAGAAAAATGAGACTTTTAATTATTTTGGGGCTACTCGCAACCCCCTTTGTTTCTGCTGTTGTTTATCAGGACTTGGAATTGGGAGCAATTGTTATCGATGGTGAGTCCACTAAAAAGGGAAAAACTGTTTAGATAATTATTGAAGCATAAAAATAAACATTTTCTTCAAAATTATTTCCGCAATAGATAGTCCGGACGAGTCCCTCGAGCTGGATGAGCCAGAGGTTGCCACCACTGAAGCTACTGGGAATTGTGCCAACTCCAATGGAGTCTCCGGAACCTGCAAAAAGATGAGCGAGTGCTTTCCATACTTTGACGAAGACGATTACAATCGCTACGAACTTAACGAAATTTTGAAGGCAGCTGCTGAACCATGTGAAGGTACTCAATAATACGCGGTTTTAAATGTATATATTAGCTTACAAAATTTGTAGATACATATTTTATTGTGGTTTACGTTCCAGGAGAGGATGGCCTTGTGTGTTGTCCAAATTTCAGTTACGGACTTCCCTCAAGAAAGCCACAATTCGCAGGTCAAACCTCCGAGAGGCCGAGTGCGACAAACTCGACGGTGCCTCCAAAGTTGTTTGGAGTTAAAAACGACTGCTCTTCTTCCAATGTTGATTTAAAGGTAACATTTGAATACCAATATTACTGAAACTTGTTGGCAATCGTGGTACATCTTTTCATATGGCATTTTTATTGACAGGTTGTTGGTGGCAGGGAGGCAGTGAAGCATGAATTTCCTTATATGGTAAATTATATCACTGAATTAAATTACAATCATCGAAAACTTATGTATTTGTTATTTATAACAGGGTTCAAAAAATGATTTGCTTTGTTGATAGGCCGCGCTCATCAATAAGGGAAGGCAGTTTTGCGGTGGATCTTTGATCAAGTTAGTCTTACAATATTGTAGCTTCTAAAGTTGGAAATTAAAGGTCTCGATTAATTGTTCCCGAAATGTCTCATGTTTCAGTGAGCAATGGGTTTTGACAGCTGCTGTAAGTCATTTGGGATGCTAATAATTAATAATAATAACTTACGAATTACACACGTTTAAGTCCTTATGAAAGAATGCTTGAATTTCTAATCGCTCTGATTTTTGTCACTGACAGCACTGCATCGCGAGGTAAGTCATGCTCAATACTATGTTACTAAAAATTTTATCGAGAACGTTGCTTCAATTTTTATTTCACGTTTCACAGCTTGAAGAGCTTAACCAGTGTGAAGGTGTACTTGGGCGATCATGATGTCACCACAACGTCGGATGCTTCTCACCAAAGCAGAGGTATCAAACGGGGTTACTACAACAAAGGATTTTCCATGGGCACTCTGGTGAGCTGACAAGTTGGCCCTTACATCACTTCCAACCTTTGACCGTCTTTCATAAAATGTTGTTTTCAATTTACTCTCAGCAACACGATATTGCCTTACTTCAACTTGATCAACCTGTCTCATTATCGGACACTGTTCAAACGGTCTGCTTAAGTGATACTGAACCTCCGTACGGTGACAATGCCATTTTGAGTGGGTGGGGAAAAACGAGCAAAAACCAGGGTCCTTCCCCCAAACTCCGAACTGTCACGATGAGGATCATTCCTCATGAGGAATGCAAACAGATGTATGCTTCCGAACCAAATGCACCCCGAATCACCGACAACATGGTATGCGACATGGTTGTCAAATTTTTAGATTTTCATCGTCGAATTGTCTGTTTCTTACATGTTAATAATTGGTTTGACAATTACTCCATTAAAAACCTTGCATTTACATAAAATTAGGTGTGTAGCGGAGAGAGGATGCCTAATGGTCTCAAGGATGCATGCAACGGAGACAGCGGTAAGGAATTGGCAATGAATTTTTAAAATAAAATTATCCTTTTGTCGCTAACTTCATCAGTAATCAAATATGAACTGTTGGGGTTGTAGGCGGGCCACTGGCAATCCAGTCTGGTGGAAAAGCAGTTCAAATTGGAATTGTGTCTTGGGGAATCGGTTGCGGGTAAACGGCTCAAATAATTGTCGCTATTTAGTAGTCACTTTTAACGGATTAGCCTAATGGACAATTTCTATATGACTTTACAGTGATAAGCACGGCGTCTACACGAAGGTGAACAAGTACCTTCAATGGATTGACAAAACCTCGAGAAGAGCGTACTAGTTTTAATCTTTTCAATTGAAATATATACTCCATCTACAATTTGTTGCATGAAAAGGTTTTTTTTTAAATACAATAAAGCGTGAAAATCATTTGAAGCTATTTACATACTAAAAGACTTTTGGTACTTGAGTAAACTGGTTTAAAAGTAAGAGACGATTGCAGAATTTAAAAATACTGACATCCCAAGTTGATTATGAGGTGACCACTTTGCGTATACAACATCGAACCGGTTTCGCACTCTGGTTTATTACCGATATTATTATACAGCATCTTGATGTCGTGCTCTCATAATTTGTATTTTAGTCCGAGTATTACAAACTGTTGCAATTTCAAGCTGGATTTAGCTATTGCGCATGTACACGAATTCATTGTGAGTTTACTCTTGTACATCAATGTATAGGATCATCTACATACATAAATCGGTCCTCAAAATACAAAATCAGAGGAAACGCCCAGTTACGAGTAACTTGTTCGATTTTTCACCTAACCCCAACAGTAAACCATGTTGTGCCATGAAGATCAACATCTCCGCTGAATAATCCCGACCACACCACACCAGAGGCACTGAAACAAGTTAGAGGCAAAGCAATGTCCTTTCACAATGCCCTATTTAAGGTCATCAGCCAGCGCAACAATCATCATCGATGAGCATTGCTCATGTTTTAAGCTGTCGAATTAGAATTGATAGGTTTTTTTTTCGTTCTACCTTCAAAACATCGTTTCAGATGGTTATCAGCGGAGAGCAGGTTCGATGAACATGAGAAAAGCTGATGGTCAAGTTCAAGGTGACGGACGCCCGTTTTGTTGCTGCGTACTTTTCCGCATTCGCTAAATTCGTGGTACAATGTTGCAAACTTAAAGTGAGGTTATCTTTTCGATAAATCACAGTTCTTAGAATCATTTGAATTTGAGGCATCAATATAAATGCTCCGTTTGGAGTTTACGGTGCCTGTAAGGCGCCCTGTCAGGGATGACCTAAGGATGCCAATAAAACGAAATGACGTAGTTAATCATGTTATAAATTTGCACACTTTGCCACGATTCGCATATCTTATTGCGTAGGCTCTGATTTTTTTTCATATAGAAAACCGTGCGCAAAGTCAAGTAATATGTACGTGTACAAGGGATTGTACGATTTATAAATGAATAGAATGTTATAAGCAGATTTGCACAAAGTGTATCAGATATAGATACATGTAATACGTGTGACGTATTTGATATATACATATATATATGTATGCATGCGAGTTTTGAGGTTGATTACAATTGTTAACTTCCCAAATCTTTTGCCACCTCACTTTGACAAAATTCGTACAGAGCCCAGTGACTTCGTCACTACAAGGTTAAGTACAGCTCAAAACGTCTTCAAGGATAACAGTTGTTCATTTTCCTCAGTAAGAATAAGATCTCAAGGGAAAGTCGTCGTTTCTCCACCGAACCGATATAGGTAGTTTCCACGTTTTGCCGAAATACAATCAGAACATGAAGCTATTACTTGGTTTCTTCCTCGTGACGGCGCTAAGTGTGGCGCACACAACTAAACAAGGTGACAATTTAACTTTTTAAAATGCACATTTTTGGGAAAGGTTCTCATTGTTGGCTATTTATGAAGACACGCCAAGGAACAAGCGAGACTATGTTGTTCTCGTTCCTCAACCAGTGCATCCAGTGGTACTCGTCCCGATAGCAGGTCATGTTCCAATCAGCCCAATGCCAATGGCTCCAATGAGAACTATGACACGGCCTGCCTCCATTCCAGCTAGTGCTCTGGCGTGTGGAAGCCCCGCATTCATGTGTCAAGGGTCCTGTACTTCGAGACAAGTTGGGGGAATCCCTGCCGTCCAGGCTGAACTGCCATGGAACGTATGCTCAGTAAACCCTTGAAAAAGTGGAATTGCTATGTTATGTAACATTTTTTACATGACTTTTGATTTTCAACGTTTTCAGGTTCAGATTTACAGCTCCTCCAGACACATTTGCAGTGGGTAC
>JAHZMW010000634.1:0-16706 GCA_027743745.1 Alloscopus bannaensis | reverse complement strand
CCTTTATACCTCTCCTTTTAAGCGTTTAAAGCATTGGCATACCTCTCAAAACACTGACGATCATATTTGGAGGAAGATACTTGAAAAAAGTAATGCTTGAGCATAGCTCCACGTGAAAACATTCCTCTCCACACAATTTACTTGAGAAATATGGACCAGGGAGCTAGAAGAGAGCATCGGATAAGGCAGACAAGAATCCTCGAGTGTGTATGTGCACACCAAACATGGTCAAAGAGGAAAGCCTCTGGAAGCAGAGTAAACGCGCGTTGACTCCCATCCCTGATAACACGAAGAACTTCACATGTGTACTCAAAAAAGGTAAGAAGATGAAGAAAAAAAGTAAGCAAAGCGTGTAGTCAACTTTTTAACAACCTTTATGTGTGTACATATGTGTTATATACATACGAAAAGTAAGCAAAAGCGGGCAGTACATTTTTCTTACACAAAATAACCGAGAGAGAGAAACAGCAGCAATGCGGACACTTTGTAAATAATGCAAACCAACATTCAACGTAACACGTACAAAGAGATAAAGTAAAGGAAATATACGGGATACACAACAGGAGAGAGAGAGTGTATACTCGTAACATTGCATTCCAGAGAGACCTAAAAGATTCTTTTCAAAAAGAAGATATATACATACCTACGACTCTTTACATCCTTCAACAAACATATACTTTTCACACATTATATAATAGTTGCATATGTATATGCAAACCTCGAGGGCTATTTTCTCTGGAATCATTTTGAAAGTAGTTGTAGCGGTGCGGTGGTGGTGCTGTTTGTGCATTCTTTACTGCTTTACAGTATTCGGAAAATATGTGGAGAACTTATCTACACGAGACAGAGAGAGAATGCTGGAGAGAAAAAAATAACTTTTTCTCATCTTCATCTTCTCCCTTGTTCTTTTTCATTTGATTTTAAGTTTTGGGAAGAAAATACAGAAAAGTGAGTAGAGTCTCTAAACACAGAAGAAATTGAGAAAACTCGAGTGACGGACTCCGTTTTACAACGGAACCACTGCACCACCACCACCACCGCCAGAGAGAGTTTGTAATTCTATATTACTACAAAAGGAAAAAAATAAAAGTTAAGTCACGGTAAGTGTGGTGAACGAACGACCGGTAACGTTTACGTTGATATATTACCATACAAACACCATGAAAATTTACACAGTCCAAATAACGTGCGGGTAGACCTGCATGCATGCATCCCTCAGCAAAAACCCGAAAAAATCCATTTTTTCTGTCTTCCCTCTCTCTCCCTTACTTATTTACCACAAACAATTTTCTTTCTTGCCTTTTTTCACTTGACTCCATATCCATACATCTCTCACGATTTTATTGGTGTGAGAGAGTGCATGAAAGGCACATTTCTTCCTCTCTCTCTTGAAAAATATCTATGTTGGTTATGGCTTTGGCTAACTTTTTAAGACAACATAGACTAGAAAGGAACTGAAACAACAACCAAATGTATTTGTGTGTACTGCCTTTATCTTTTATGGGTTGCCGTTCTTGTTGCACTTGATATCGAGTCCCTTTTTTCTCACATAATAACAATAAAGCATAGAGAGACGAATACCCACATAAAGAAAATTCCAATCTATGAACCTATCTTTTGTGATGCTTTATGCTCTTTGTGTGCAGTATGCAATCTGCTTGCCTTCTTGAGAGAAAGCGAATAAGATACAGATAACCTGTGAAATATGAAGATCATATCAGTCACTACAATTATTATTACTAGCCAATAAATTAGAAGTTATTACAGAGTATGTACGCGCACTTGGTATTTCCTTTTCCACTTTTCTTCGCAGCTTGTGCTCATTCTTTTCGCGTAAAACAGAGGAAAATGAGCGATATGTACGTAACAAAAATGCATACCACCGTTTCTATTAAGTAGAGTTTTTCTCTAAAAAAAAGAAGTTTTGCCGTGCTTGATACAAACCACGAGAAGACGGAAGAAAGAGAGGCTTGCGAGACCGGCGTATAAGTTGAATTGTTGAGAGTATGTAGGTAAAATAATGCATTCTTGAAAAATTTCCCGTTTTCATACCACATCGTAAAAGCATGCACACAAGAGAGTGAGAATGAGGCTAAGTTGCCTGAGACGATTTTCAGACTGCTCTAGGCAGTCAGAAGAATTCTTGAAGGTGGAATGGAATGCGAAATTATATATGACACAACTCCAATCCTTACACCCTCGCCCAGTGCAAAATGGGATTAAATGGAAGAAAAAAGTGGAGTGAGGAAAAGCATGCCTCTGCGTAGCTTTATAATGAAGTCGACAAACAGCCAAATTATTTCGTTGAGTATTGCTCACCCACAAGAAAAAACATTATCTCTCTCAAAGTCTTGGCGTCAGAAGAAGCAAATATTCTCCGCACATTTCATGGGTACAAGATCTCTCTCGGGTACTCCTAATCATTAATGATCATCATCTCATATCGTGGTCCGATACGATGACGTAGATAACGTTAAACACGCACATCATCCGACGAGGGTCTCTCTCTCCGTCACTTGCTCGTTTCTTGTTTCATTCAGGAAAAAAATTCTATAATCCTTATGGCACAGAAAACCATTTCTCTCTATTTCTCAACTGTAATTCGAGGCTTATTCTTCAATTGCAGAAAGAAATATGATTCACTTCCATTTCGCACTCGTATCACGAATGAGGTCATCATATTCACACGCAAAACAAAATTCCAGTGAGAAACAGCCCAGGAGCAGACAAGACATATTGCCAAAAAAATCATAAATACTTTGTGCAAAGACGCAGACAGACGGAAGATAATGTTTTCTTCTCAACGGTAAAGACATGGAGAGGAAAATGGCTATACTTGAAAGAGGTTTGGAAACGGCTGGAAATTATCATTAAAAATGCTTTACGATTACCATCATGAGAGGGATGAGAGTACCGATTAAAAAGCTACTTGTGTGCCCTAAAAACGATAATCTTTATCGTGGCAAATAAAATTTTCTTAATGCAGGGATACTCATTCAACATAATATGCAACAACTCAACTTTACAATCCTTTTTTGTACTATAGCACTGTGGAGAAGTGCCACTGTAATCTCCTTTTGAGAAATGAAACACGCCTTTCTGGATCCTCTTTAAAAGGAGGACTTCAATTTTTTAATATGAGGTTCATATTCAAGACAAGACAAGGGGTTTATTGCTCCTAAGTTTATATGAATCCAGGTTGAGTCATGATATCATACGAAAGTAAAACAATTTCAGTAATGAAAACAGGAGCAGAAAAATGAACACTACACCCTTCCCATAAAATGCATGACTGCCAAAAGGCCCCTCCACCATAGAGAATGTGTAATTTCTCAGTCATTCAGAGTTACAACCCTTTTTGGCCAAATGTCAGAATATTACTTAGAAAGGGAGATGATCATCCTGTCCGTGGTTTTCGGACTACTTAAACACAATGCAATTCACCTTTGAGCCGTACTAAAAAAAAGTCTCCACCAGTGAGACATGCAGCTGAACTACTTTAATCTCTCTACAATTTGGTTTCGTGTAGAACAATGGAACCATGTAATTTACAAATGTCGTCATTGCAGATTGCGTTCACTTGCTTCTGCCCAAACCAAAAACGCAACAATAACACCTTTGCCCACATGGGTCACTGCCGAGTGCTGAGTAATATGATAATGCCGAGTGCTGAGTAATATGATAATGCCGAGATGTTGTTAACTCAGGTGAGGGTGGGCACGAAAGAGCAGCCAAACGGAATAAAATATTTTGCTGTGAATATTTTAAAAGTGGACTATGAACCACCGAGACAAAAGGGAGTGCTAAAATGTAATAGACTGCAGCGTCGAGAGATGTACAGATAACAATTCTGAGAACTTGAGCAAGTCAGTTTTAATTACTCTCTCTTCGCTTTCCATACACTTTATTATTCTCACTGCTCCTTCCCTAAATTAATGTCAATGCTAAAACTGGACGCAACCAACATCTCCGTGCCACCAGAGTACCATCATCACAAGGCAAACCTTTCTCAAGTCACAAATAACTTAAATGTATTATCAGCGTTGCTTGGGTGGAATGGACGTGGAAGGTCAGAAGAATGAAAAATTAACCAATTTAATCCATAGTTCTACCCTTCTGTTTTTCAGGGGGCGCTTGTTGTTGTCCCTAGTTTAATGTTTGAGAGTGGATACAAGAGACGTAAATACGGTGAATGAGTCGTGAAACGAAATGCAATTACGGCGACCCTGAAACAACTAAAGGAGCATTCTGAAAATGTCCCTAGTTTAATGTTTGAGAGTGGATACAAGAGACGTAAATACGGTGAATGAGTCGTGAAACGAAATGCAATTACGGCGACCCTGAAACAACTAAAGGAGCATTCTCAAAAATGCAACGAGTAGGAAACCTAAAAAATAATGCACCTACACAAGTAGAGCCTTATCAAAGGTTCTTCACCAACGTCAACGTAATTGCCATTTACATGCCATTATCCCACAAACACCGAGTCTACTATTGCGACACGGACGAGTATACATATATTGCACACCTCACGGTGTAAAAAAAAGTATCCCGCAAAGCAGCGTGGTAAAAGTGGGTAAGATTGGGAGGTAGCAACAAAATAGATAATTGGAAAGGTGGTGTGTTGCGGTGTGGTATGATTGTGTAATAAGGTGTTTATTCACATGCCCAGAGAAAATCCTGTCTAAACCTTTAGGAAACGTGCAAATATTGGCTGGCAATTTCTCACACGGTGATGTAAAGCTTACGTAACTTTTGCACTGCCACTGGTAAACATTTACATAAATCCTCACAATTCTGCTTCGCCGAATTCTAGATTGGGCTGCAGGATATGGAACCAACGAGTAGATGACGGTATGAAGCCCTCCTATTATTTGTTTCCGCAAGTGTTCCGAGTTCCCCGTGCTAAACTTATGATCATCGCAAGTGACAAGACGACAAAACAAAGTGTTTCTAGTTTTGCAGTTTCTAAAGCGAGAAAAGGACATGCTACCGTGTGCGTCGACTGACATCATTTTCTATTCCACCAGAAATCTCCTGAATGAGTGACTAGGAAAACGACTGACGTTCACTTCTGATGAAAGACGCATGGTTTTCCCATACATTTTTTACATTCACAATTTAAACACATTCACGCATATATCCCATGGATGAAGGGGAATTGTGAATGCACCTCTCAAAACCAGCATTATTATTTTTGCACAAGCATTTTTGTGCAAAAAAAGCTAGCTCTCTCTATCTCGTTTTATGTGTTAACCTTTGTAATGCATGCGTCACTCGTGGTGGAATAGAATAACGTGTGTCTGTGTGTGTGCAAAGATTTGCATCAAGGAAAATGTCAGGTACAGAAAAAAAGGACGACCGGACGACCGTTCGACAATAAGAGCATAAAAATCCTCCCTCTCTCTGCCAACAACTATACCCCTAGATGCATATATAATAAAGATCTCCTTATATTGATAAAGTATTCTTAGAAAGATGCGAATGAATGAATAGGNGATAAAGTATTCTTAGAAAGATGCGAATGAATGAATAGGGTTTTTTATGTGTTTGTGCAAGCAGCCACGTCGTCTTTACTGATTCTCTTTTTGCCAAGCGACTCGGAGTACGTAGACGTGTACCTAAAAGTCCAAAACTTGCTCTCTTGTTGTGCACGTTTCACAAGTCAACTCCAAAAAGGATTGCCACAATCCCTCCTCGTGTATAGGTATTTGAAAGAGTATCTCACTTTCGTCTACTACTATTCACCGTGCAGTGCATTGCTATCAGTTCAAAGTCAGAGTCACACAACACTGGCGAAAAACGAGACATTTTTTATCATGGCCCACCATCTGGATCTGTGTTGAAGGAAAAAAGGCTCATCATTCTTAATATAATGACACATTATCCTTCTCCAAGGCTGTGACAAAACGCTGACATTCACACAGTCAAACTCGTAGATAAATATTCATAATATGCCTAATCATTATATAGCCCCTTAGTGATTCTCGTTGGTTTCCCTTCACTTGCCTAATAACTACTTTTTATCTTCAAAATGTTAGTATTCTCTCTCTATCGCGATCTATCAACGCGCAAAGTGCCGTCAACTCATAATTCTGTCCAGAATGTCATCTGTTTACTTTATTACTTAGTCGACGGAGAGTTGTCGATACATTTTGGTGCTTCTCCTCTGGAAAATGTGTATTACTAAAAAATAAAACCTCTCTTTAGCTAGAAATAGTAACTCAAATAGCACTCAATGTCAAATATTGCTTCCCATTAGCTGAGCAAATATTATTTAACAGAAAAAAGCAGCCCAAAAAATCAATACGAAAAATGTTTGGACTTTTGTACAAAAAGCATTTCCCAGAAAAGAGAGTTTTGAGTGCGAATGTCGTGTGTACATATTTTAATAAAAACTGGAGTCAGTTTCTTGATGATACCTTATCAAATTGAAAATTCACAGAATGTGTCAACAACTCACAAGCTGAAATGAAAGGGAGCGAAAAATCAATTTAATCTAGTCGTGTATTTTTTAAACAAATTTCTCCTATCGATATCAGAGCCTTTTGACGTGACGAGATGAAATTTGTTTTTACACAAGACAAGTGAGCAGATGAGTAGAGAGGAGCAGCAGGATTGAAAACTTTTTCAGCCAAAAAATCTTGTATCTTGTTCATATATCGATTCTCTTTAATAAACTTTTTTCTGCCTTCTTGAATCCACAGTCGAAATCTTTTTGACACACATCTTTGGCAAACGCTCGCTCTGGATATCCTTCTTGTGCTGAATTCCAGGATAAAATTTTCCTATTCTCGTCATTCTCACTCGCCTATCGCATGTCGCCTTGGTCTTGATATGATCTGATGATGTGATGATGGTATGCATGCAAAAAGCACACAGTCTCACTCTCTTGAGAAGAAACATGTCAGCAACGTAAAAAGTTCCTTTTGGATTCGTGTTCGCTGCAAGAGAGGATATGTCTACAAATTTTAGCGACTCGTGAGCTTATTGCCAAATTATGACATCCAAGAAGACCTCGTCGTTATTACAGACAAAAACACTAACTTTTCCGTATTTCTCTTTTTTTTTTCTCTCCGACAGCGAAATGCACGATAGAGTATGTATTCCTAGTTTTTCTTTTTTTCCTAAACAATCATTATCTCTAGAAAAATTGGGCAGCGTGAATGAAGTTGCGTTCTGAATACAACGAGAGTGAAGGGTAAAAATTACGTGAATTGTGAACACGAATTTGTCACGTCTGTCCTTCCTCGCCATCTCTTAAAAACGCCTACTGTTATCAAACCTTACGTTTACACGAGAGAGAGAGAAAGAGGAAAAACGAAAAAGTGAGGATGATATAATGATCCTCATGATGATAAGTACATTTATATATACCGTCGTGAGTCAACTGTTTTGTTTTATGTGCACTCTGAACTTGAGCTTGAGATAAGAACGATTATCAATGTTCGAATAATTTTTCCCAAATCTTGTTCTTGTAGCTTTTACCGATAGACAACCTTTGAATTAAATATTATTATGATGTTAGCCTAATAAAATGCCCGGTTTTAAATGGATAAGAGATACGTAATGGAAAATTTTGCGATATCGAGCATAAGAGTTTAAGAAAAAATGTAAAGTTCAAGTTCGAAAATAACACAGGTTGTCATCCTCAAACTCTCTTGTGTTCTGGTTTTTCTCACTCAAACTTCTCAGTTTCTCATTCTACGAGATGAAAAGCACGAAAAATGCACGGGAGTAATCGAATGGAGTAGAACGAGACGATAAAAACACACACACATTTGCTGCTACACTATCACTGTCATTACTACAACGCGGAGACAGTTTTGCTACTTTAATTTTTGAAAATGTGCAGATTGCTAAAAAAAACTAATAATACAAGATGCCTCACTGCCAGCACGAGTTGTGTGACTTGATATTATACTTTCCCGTTGTTTTTGTTTGTACAAAGCGTTTCGTACGAGAAGAGAGTATAAGGAAACGGTTTAAAAAATTTATATGCATTTCGTACATCTTTTTTTCAAGAGTTTTCTCTTTCTAGCTCATCTCTGGCCTGCAGCCAAATGGTTGTCAATTACTTTATGGAGCATAATGATATCTTATGTAGAGTGTGTGTGTGTCTTGTATATTCGCACTTGTTCTTTTTAAACCATAAGCCATCTCGTCTCGTGTGTTTTCATGAGGAAAAAATGCGTTGCTGTTCTCTCTCGATTTTTTGGAGCTCTCTCACAAAAAGAACAACTTTTTTAAACAATAAACAGCGAAATGTCACTGTCACCAACAATGCTCTCAACGATATTATGTCCCTGTTTGTCATTATTCAAAGGGGATCGAAGAACTTGAGAGAAAATGCAAAAAAAAACGAGCACACAGCGAACATTGCCACAAGACAAGAAGAATGATAAATTGAGTGTACGCAAACAGTTAAGCGATATATGAACATGTAAGTGTTATGTTCTTTGTCGACGAGAGAAATGACCATTTTATTAATCCATTTTCTTCTGGCACTGGTGTGTGTGTGCACACAGCGGACGATGAGAGGATTGTCACATTGCAAATAATCAAATTCTTCTTGTCTTGGCTGCCTAAGAGTGGTCACAGTGAATGACTAACGTGACTTGTGTCGATTAAACCATTTTTCAGCAGAATGCTGACAAACATGTTTACGACCTATTCCTTGTGCCTTGCATTGCTTCTTCGATGTCATCGTCTGCACATTTTGTCTCTTTAAATGGACGTGAAATTGAATGATTTAACTTTCAGTGAGTGTGGGCAACAAAATAGGAATGCCCCTAACTAAAATTGACAGAACATGATTTTTCTAGTTCGTAAACACAAGAAGATCCTTTTGTTCACTCGATACTTGTGCGTCACTTCTGACTTCAGTTTAGAAAGAAAAACCGTAAGACAAGAACGAGACATTTACACCCGATCCGGTCTAAGTGTACAGGTCTCCCACGACCGATGTGATGACACGCAATGCTTTTCCTATGAAAATAATGACAACGGTAAAAGTCATAAATTTGTGTAATAAAAATATACACAGTCCATCACCGGTGGTATCTACAGTGTTATCTGCATCTTAACTGGTACATGATAAGTTCAATCAAACATACCAGAGCAGACATGAATGAAAAAAATCAAAATGAGAGTGACAATAATAAATTTACATTGATACGTTGAAAATGGTAGAAAATGTGACATTGATTGTTTCCCCTGCCTTCTATATTTGATGAATTGGGCCAAACGATGACAAGACGATGAGTCATGACATATCCAACTTTATATGATATTCCAGTGTTAATAAATGCGCTTCCAAACTCGGGGGTGATGCATAATACAGCATTTCCAATTTCACACCAAACGACAGACAAATGTTATTATGTCTTTGTAAAACTTATGTAGCCGAAAGGTGTCTCCTAGCCTTGTATGAAAAGGCAACAAGATGGTAATATACAACTTGTAGTTTATAAATCTAGAGAAAAGCAGTACAGACCAAAAAGTGAACTTACATCGCCACCGACAACTCGGGCAGTGTGAGCGAGACAAAGAAGTGTGACCAGAAGAAAGTAGAACAGTCTTGTTGTTGGAGCCATGTTTGTCTAGGTAAAGTTCCCTTTGTGTAAGGTTCCTTGTTGACGATAAGTGAGTTGTTAGTAGAAGAAGCTTGTTTGCTTGCTCCTTTTCCCTTTTAATGTTCCGCTGGTGTTAGCTCGGGCCCTGGAGCTGGTCGCTCTGAATCTGAGCGAAGGGACGTCTTCCTTCAAGGTCTTCAATTCAAAGACGAAGAAACACACCTTTGTCGCCTCTACTCTATGTACTGTCAGGCTAAAGGTTTCATCTGAAAACCAGGTGGTGGTTGTGAAGAAAGAGTGAAAATTTGATATTTTTAGAATCTCCTTCGCAGACGACAAAAACAGGACGCAGCTTACCAACTTTTGTGTTGACCTGGAACACCTGACAATTTTACCACACGACTGACGCACAACAACCGCACTGAACAATAAAAAACAGGATTTTCGTTTCTTGATGAAGACTTCCTTCACAAAGCTGTCCTGGGGATCATAATATAATCCAAAAAAAGCCTTCTGTTCACAATGAAGAACGGATGAATCCGACTCGAACAAATTACTTTTTCCTTTTGTATTCTTCGAAGACCACGAAAGGAGGTTTGAGTGGACGATCTAGATCTAAATGGAGTACTTGCGCCGACTTCGTCGAACCTCTAAATTAGCGGTGACGAAGAAATTGCAATCATACAACTGACCACTAACTATTCTCCTCACAAACTCTGTAATGGAGTCGTGTGGGAGGATATTATTTCTGCGTACAAAGATGGCACACGGATGATGTCAGTTACTCGGTTGTGACAAAAAATTTACTCTTCACTTTGTGTCATCGCGATTTACAGAGTCGACGTCCCCACATAAAGCTTTCATTCACCACGAAGAACGTTTTTTAACATCAAAAGTGGAAAGATGACAAATTGGTGGTCACCAACGATGATGCTGACGAATACTCTCTGCAGTGCTATCCGGTTCACGCTAAAAAAAAAGATTAAAAAGGAGTTTTTGGAATCGTACTTTAAAATACACAAGTCAACAAAATTGCATCATAGGAAGAAATGCGGTTTTCAGCTTGTCCTGTCAGCATCCCACACCGGAAACACTTGGCTTCTTACTGGAAGCCAATTTAATTGACAATTGAGTGTAAGTGTGGTGACGAGAATGTGCACAACAAACTACAGATATAGCTCTCATGAGGTACACACGGCTCTCATCTTCCAAAGAGAGTGTTTTCAACTGACCAAGACTCATTCGCAGAAAAGTCGTAACCAATGAATTATTGAGTTAAGTGTGTAGTATTGCCAGACCATAATGTACGATAACCAACCTGTGGTCTCCGCTGGACTTGACCACAGGATAAAAAGTTATTTTCAAGTCGTCCAAGAACTGAGGAATCCTCATTCTCACAGGGATATAGCAACACAAATCATTACTTTAATTAATAATTACTAATCCAATCCTCCAGCAGACAAGACAAGCCGTGTTGTTTATGACCCCTCGCAGTAATCTATCTTTACCTAAAACCTGACATATATGAGTGAGTCTTGTGTGGATTAATAATTTCATAATTTATCACCCCAAAAACCTGAGCCACCTTAGCCTCAACTTTCCCAATTCTCCCCTTAACCACACACAAAATTGTGTCTTAAGTTTAAGGTCACAAGTTTTTCGCGTGTGTGGAGGAATATATTACAAACAAAATCCTTCACCCTTTTCTCCAGAGGGAGTACGTTTATCATGTTCATACGAAATTTCTAGTCGCCAGAATGAAAACGCTCAAGAAAAAAATGTGCGAGTGAGAGGGAAGAGGGTATTAAAGATTAATTCCCATTTCCCAAGAAATTACCTTCATCTCCCACACACAATGTACAATATACATGTACTTTGCTCTTTTTCAGGGTCATTTCCACTCAAACATCGCCTGTGAAATCTGACATTGAAGCTTTGTTAACCGACAATGTGCCCCACAAAGTGAGAGAGAGTGCAGTGTAATGATAAAACTTTAAGCGTTTTTCAGGTCTCCGTGTATATATTTTTGATTATGTCTTTCATTATTTCACAGCCACCTTCACAATGAACACAAAGGAAAGGCTTTATGCTCGTATCTCTCTCTGATTCGAAAATAAATTGAGTACATTAAAAAGGTGAAGGTTACAAAACACATCTCTCTTCTTCTTCGCTGAGACCCACATGATTGGATTCGTTTCAGAGGAAATGAGAGCAATTGGCAATGAAGCTGAGTGAAAGGAATTTATGGGCTTTCTTCTCTTTGATAAAGACTCTCGTGTACAAAGGAGCTCTTTAAAATTGGATGCTTTAGGCACATCGTGAGGAGAGCCCATTATAAAATTACATACCTACAAAATGATTAGTGAAAGTACCACTCACCTTTCAGCTTGTATAATTTGCCGAATCCAGTAATTTTTTGAGCTAATGATGTGCCGTAAATGTTGCTTTTGCACACACACAAAGTGTCTTTATTAGCACACTTTAATTATTTTCATTCGAAAACAGAGATACTTGGATTTCCGCACATTGGCCACTAGCCCAAACTCCATGCTACACGAAGGGAGCTCCAAATCATCATGATACCGGAAGTAAATCTACGAAGGTAACTCCAACCTTTTCTCGTCCCAAAACAATTTCCAGTAATGACAACGTCCCCCAGAGAGGAAGCCTTTGGTTTTTGCACACACAAACACTCTGCCCACACTGACACACTGTGTGTGACTGATGAGCTGACACTTTTCCAGCGACACAGCAGAATCCAAGCTCAAGGACAATCTTTTTTCGGTGATAAGCGTGTCCCAACGCTACTTTTACGATGCATTAACTTGGGCAAGTAGAAAACAACGTTTCCGTACCTTTCGGCATTGACATTGGAGAAATGGATGCGAGTGTATATAAAAAATGTATTGTTTACTCTTGAGCTGTCAATCGATCCAGGAGAAAAAGCTCTTGGGTGAACACCGACGTAATACAAACACTCTCTCTCAAGGAAAGTAATCTATTTTGTTGGAGAAATATTGAGGAAGCCTAAATTGTTGTGGATGAAGAACAACAACAAAAAAAGAACAATTCACACTTGACACGCACCCGCACAAATGTTCGTACCAGTTATGTCCAGATAATTTTTCCAAAGTCACTTTTGGTGAGCCTTGAGGAGTCACAACACTTGTGCAACGAAGGGTTTTATGTATAACTATGCAGAACAGAAAAGTAGTGGAAAATTTGTTGAATTTATATGTGGAATAAGTGATTGGAGAAAACACGAGAGGGGATATGGAAAATGTTGTAAAAAGTGTAGGAGGACGACGAGAGAGTGAGAGAGGACTAATCGACGAGGTAAAAAGTGGTGCTCCAATAACGTACAAGTTCCCGGTGGAACGCCATACTTGCGACTGGCTCTCACTCTCTTCGTGAGCGCAGAGAAGAGTTATTGATTCCTCCAAAACACACACTCGCACAGTCAGGCCATTCGTATAGTGGTGGAATAAGCTAAGCAAATTCCATACAGAAAAACTCTCATACACACATATACTGAGGAGACTAGTCTATCTATATATACGATGTAGCTCTTAACTCTTTTCTCACTCTTCACAAAACTTCACACTCCGCCGTATGACGATGTATAATATATATGCAATACTTGTATATTTCTCTCAGTTCTTATAAGTTTTTTCTCTCTTCCTCCAACAACACGAGATATCCCATCGTCATCATCATCATCATCATAGAATTATTAGTTTGGAAACAGTTTGGAGGTGATGTGTGTGTTGTCGGAGTGGTCGTCGTTCCAAAAGAAAATAATAGTGATTCAAACAACAAGTCTGTCACATACACACATGTATATTGTATACTTGGTCGTATATAGAATGCCCGTGCTTTAGCCAGAGCATATGCAGCCCTTCCTGTAAAAGTAAGCGTTTTCCCCGTATCGCTTCTCTGCTCTTATATTCATTCAAAAAGGAGCCAGAAACGATGACAAAAGTACTGCTCACAAACTGTGCGGACTGTTCCCCCTGTTTTGCCTGCACACCAAAAGCACACGGAACGGAACCCAGAGGAGGAGGCAAGAAGTTATACAAGTCTCTCTATACCGCTGTTTTTTCTAGCTTGGAGGAGTTTTGTTTTCTTTTTTGGAGGAGCTTGTATTCAAGATATGGTGGAGTGTATATGGAGTGAATGTACGAGAGCTCAGTGCAATTCCTAAGCGGAGATCTATCTCCGAAAAAACCGAGAATTCAGAAGAAGATAGAGAGAGCCTGAGTGTGTGCATTTACTCTCTCAGTTGGTCTTGTGTACTCTGCTCCAGAGACTGTGAGAATGCAAGGCTATAACACACGACAACGAGGATAAAGCATAATGCTTTCATCTTTCTCTTTCGAAAACAGAGTAGGCATTGCAAGAGCGTACTTTCTGTTTGTGTGGTTTGAGCTGAGAATTTTCGAAAAGGCTGTCTCTCCTGTGCTTACCTATGTCCTTTACTATACTCAATCGTTCTAGGAACTAAAACCCTTTAGAGAATACATGGAGCTTTAAAGAAGTTCTTTCGAAAACATGAGCAAAGTACATGCCTACGAACACATACAAACTCAGCACTCGTGAGAGAACATGGAATGGAGAGTGAGCGAGACACGGGCAAGCATATCACTTTACTCTCCACAGACACACACACACGAGAGGGAGAGCATGTTATGGACATAGAAATTGGAATGGAGATTCAGACTGATATAGAGAAACTTTTCAAGCTAAAATCGTCGGTACACTTACGTTGAGAGAGGGCTGTGTGAAGTAAAGTGGCATCTTATCAGAGAAACACGGTACGAATACCATTATGACTGTGTACGATCCTTTCTCACTCAACCACATTTTGAACTCTACAACTAGCCTTTGCCCATGAACAAGAGAGTCCACCTCTTCTCGCAATATATGTGAATGCAATATATGTCGTGTGCACACTTCTCTCTAACAATCCATTCGAAACAAATAGTTATAATATGCGCCGATATACATGTATGAATCTTTTATTAAGGACATATGTATACATGCGGCACTTCCTATAAGAGAGAAACGGTGTAGTAGGCAATCACCGTCGTAAACACAATCACAAAGCATTATCCAACTCTGCATCTCTCTACAAAACGGAGTCTCTCTACACGCGAGTATTTGTGATGTGTCCAACTGAAGAAAATCTCCAATATCATATTGAATGTGTAAAACTCACGAGAAGCTCGCGTCGTCTCTCTGATAGGCGAAATACTACGCAAACAGAGGCTATCTCTGTGTAGCATGCGTCCATTCATTTTTCACCGAGTTTTGTGAGGATCTCTTTTCTGCATATTGTGCATCTCTGTACAGGTTTCAGAGAGAGAAAGAGCATTTTAAAAACAAGGAAATCTCTCTCGCTTCCCACAAAGGAGTTCATCTCTTTTACCATAACCCAAAAAGCATATTACCACAGGAGAGGCAGAAAAGGCTCAGAAAACCACTTGATTCAATTTTACATGTACTTCTCTCTCCTCTCTTTCTTTCACTGTCAGAGTTTGAGACTCTAGAAAATGCTGAGATTTTCAGAGTTCGAAAGACAGAAGGCTTATATATACTCCCCGCTCTCGTGTGTCTACACTGATTTAGTAGTGGCAGAGTCGCAGTCAATTCTCTCTGCAAAAGGTTTTCTTTTTGTGCTCCTCAAGCCGCACCAGTAAAAGCGATGTGGTGAACCAAAACCTACTAGAAAATGTGTGTTTTTTCAACATGCAACTTCGCCTATCAAATCGAATGAGAGAGAGATGAGGCAAAACGAATGACGGGAACGAAACATATTTTACTTACTCCTTCTTCTTTGACTGCGTAAATACTTGCGTTATTTTGTCTGGGGCACTTAGGTATATATATTTCATATGCGAGATTTTTTTTGCATAATGAAAAGATGAGGAGAGGCTGCGGAGAGAGATAGTTAATCTTATTGGATAATTTCGAAGATGGTATGCATAGTGTGCGTAGTCAGCGAGGGAGATGAAGTTTTTTTCCCTTTGATCTTGATGCACCATCATCATCTCCAACATCACAAGGATTGGTTTCGATTAGTGTATGTGTGTCTTCATTACAAGATCATCATGAGCGAGTGGAGTGCTGGGAGCTTAATGCGATTTCCTTAAATGCTTAATATGCTTCAGAGAGACAGAGAGAGATGGGCTCTTTAGAGACAACGAAATGGATTCGCTCTGAGACAAATTACAGATCACAACACAACACCGCAAGAAGTTATGCATATTATTTTGTCTGAGCTCCGATGCACGCTTTTAAGATAAGGAAAATGATGTTACTCTTCTTTTACTTTTATGGATTTGATGGATATACTCTTTTATATGAATTGGCTGGATGAATTGTTTTCTTACGAGAGAGGTTTCTTGGTGCTTACATATTTTATGTGCGTGTCTTATCTTCACAGCATTTAGAGAGCTTAGAAGTTACATAAGGTCGCATACGTGGACGTCATAAGAATTTATGCTAATTAGCCGTAAATGCGTAAATGATTTGGAAGATGCGTATAAAATGTTCATTCGCCTTCCTTGCAGCCCATAACAGCTTTATGACAAGAAGAGGACAAAAAATCAGTTCACATGTAATATTTTTATTAACCATATATTGTAAATTTCTCTTCATCACTTCCTCTCTCTCTCTCTTTCCAGATAACCTTCCAGATATCCCAGCGAGACACTGCTTACTGTATGTTTTAATATGATTAATTATAATAATATAATATGATTTCCTTCTGGCTTATTATCTTCTAATCTGACTCCATCGTTCGTGCCGTAAACGTTGTGGATACACGCAAAGAAATATTGATAGTTTACACTTATGATCATGTTTTAGACGATGTTTGATTTGATGTTTTATGTTTGAAAACTATTTACCACGTCTCCATCTTCACTTCCCTGTTGAAAAAAAAAACACTGGTGAACAAACCAACTTATTTTCTCGAATAGACATTTCTTTACTTCTCCTACATTTCCAGTAATATTGTTGAAGTATTTAGTTTTCGCATTTGATTTCCAATTAGATATATGTGTGTGTACCATAAAACATTTATATTGATGCTTAAGTATAAACCAAGTTTTTCCACTTACTTTACAG
>JAHZMW010000633.1:0-22920 GCA_027743745.1 Alloscopus bannaensis | reverse complement strand
AATATTATGGAACATGAACAGGGGAACCACAAGGTCGCCGTTGTTGTTGCTGTGCTATAATATGCATGTATGTATAAGAAAATCTAAGTCGGCGAAAGCCTAGACACTATAAGAACAAAACAAAATCGGCAGGATCGTAAGGACTGGAGTGCGAAAGGAAAATGGACCAATGAGAAATTTCATAATTTACGGCAAGTAAAAGAGTACTACATCAACTCAACCTCGATTTTGTGGCTTATGAATCTTTACCTTGAGTTTCTCTTCTGAAGCTGACATTGTCAAAGATGCAACCAACTGCCCCAATTCTGCCTTAACATTTGACTGTGTCATAGCCATAATGTTGCCCACTCCACCAGCTATTAGGTGTGCTGCTGTTGCGCTACCACAGTTTCCTACTGTCGCTGCCGCTGAAGGGACGACACTAATTTGGTCAAAATTCAAGCTACTAACAAGATTACTGGTGGAGTCTGGTGATGCAGTGGAGGAAACAGAAGGGCTACCAACAATGACCGCGCCATTAGAGCTACCACCACCACCGCTGGCTGCTGTAGCTGAACTAGCGACTGAGGAAGAGCCACTACTCGACAACAACTTTGGCAGGTTGAGCTTTGTCGTCGGGTTTATTACATTGGAATTTCCTATCACTGGCATTCCTGCCGACGAAGAGGTCATGGTTGATGAAATTGAGCTAGGACTCACGTCACTTTCGCTAGTAGAAACTAAAGGAGGAGCAATCGCGGAAGAGGAAGGAGAGGCAGTCGCAGTGTCAGAAGAAGGCACCATAGCACTCGTTGGAGTCGCCACACTGATGGATTCAACGTTCACACTCTGAGCCAGCTATTACATTACATAATATGAGTCACACGTCCGTTATTCTTTCAAGCTCATTCTTAAAAGCACTTAAAAATTCGTTACGAATATTACACAATATTACACTCTACACACGCAGACGCACAACTTGTAGTAGTGAGTCAACAATTTCCAGTAGTATTCTACTTTACCAAACTAGAAACATTTATGTATGCATATTATTAAAAGTGAAAAAAGGGGTTTACTAGTGACTAGACTCGAAATTATGGCAATTAATTACCCCGCACGAACGAATTTTTGATACAATCATTAAATCCTTTATGAAATTTAGTTCACAATCTCAACAAGTTCTGAAACTACGAGTTTGAGCGAATGAGAAAACATGAGGAGGACTCTGTATTTTGTGTATTATAAAATTGAGAGGATGGATACTGTGCCACACTCAAACATTTATTGAGTTCCAAAATAATTTCAATCAGTACGGTGGTAATAGTTAAATATTCATAATTCACAAAAGACACCCTGATGAGGGAGATACATTTAACACTATATATGAAACTGAAAGTCGAGAGGCAGTCTTTCCGTAGAATTATGATGTAAGATTGTACATTTGTTAAAACTAGGTAAATTCGCCATCAATCTCGATAAAATACTGTCTGGTGCAACTGGGAAATGCCTACTTTTGACTGTACACCAAAAATGACATATTATACGTGTGAACCACGATAAGGAAGGAACACTAAACATGTAGGTAGCTCGCCTTGAAGTTTAAGCTAATAAGAAGTTTCTGGATTTTGAGCAACGTGTAAATACGAAGACAAACTTAGCACTGGTAAAAGGTACTAACTACCCCTCTTCGAAGCGGAATATAAAAAGCAGATCCCAGTATCAATACACGTGTGCAGGTGCTTCTTTGCACCGCTATCTTGAGCTCCCACGCGTGCATCCCGAATCCCAATAGAATGTTATATATTATAGAATAACTAAACATTATTATAGACCCTCAAATAAGTAGTAAGCTATCACCGGTCGCGTTATCTCGTTTAACCTTAATAAAACGATGATTAAATACACGTACATGTATACTACATTAAACACCGTATTGGTTTCCACTAAAAGGACAGCAAATTAACTCTTACGTTAATGGTTACTCTACATTATTAGCTCACATGGTACATGTATTTACACAGTAACAACACCACACCCACTTCCTTGAAATACCCACTATCCCGAGTAAAATTATTAATTTAATACTGTGCATATAGATAAGTACTGATTACGGATAATTATCATTCACTTACATTGTTTAGATGAGCAGGATTGGGGACGGGGATTCCTGACGCGATAACTTGACTCTGCAACGAAAACAGCTTCTGTAGTGCTCCCTGTTCAGTTTCACTGCGTTTCGGGATTGCACATAGTCTTTGAATCTGGGCTTGAATTTGACGAAGAAGCTGTTGATTAGCTGGCGTCAACTGAATCGTTTGAACTATTCGAGTAACACCGGTGTTCGACGTTGTCACCGAGGTGCTTCCATTAGTCAAGCTATTAGTCCCTGTAAATCTGGGAGAAGGTGTTCCAGAAGGAATCGACGGCGCTAACGATGCAGAAGAGATCGGAGGCGGTGCTGCGACAGAGATTGCGGGAATATTTGGGAGCGACGGGATGGTATTGGGCAATGGAGGAGTTGGGTTAGGTATCGGGGGCAACAATGTGGTATTTACCGGTATACTAGCAACTGGTGGAGGAGCAAGTTCGGGTATAGAATTGACAACAACGGAAGATAGGTTAGACTTTGCGACTTTACTCTTCGATCCTTTGCTCTTTGGACTAGGTGTAGGTTTACGCGAAGGAGTTGACGGCAGTGGAGGAGGAGGAGATGGACTTTTTCGACTTGGAGACATGGACGCACCAGCAGCAGCAGCCACAGCTTCTATTGTCGCCAACAGCGTGTCCATACTAGAAATCTTTTTGGGTGGCACAGTCTTCTTAGACGAAGCAGTCTTAGTCTCGCTAATGGGAGTAGTAGCCTTCTTCTTGGAACTTTTACTTTTTGTTGGTGTTTGTGTCACAACTGGAATCGGGGGAGGCGGCAGTGGCGGAGGAGGTGTGACGATTGGTAGAGAAGCGTTTTTCTTTTTTGAAGGAGACTTTTTCTTGGAAGTCTTGGCACTTGGACTTGGTACTAACACTGGAACCGGCAGAGGTACCGGTATGGGCGGAGCCGCAGGTGATTTTTTTGCATTGCTTTTCGATTTCTTCGAACTAGTCTTCTTGGGGGTTTCTACAAAAAATATTTTAGTAACAAAAACACCCAGAGAGTGGGCCATTGAAAACATTTTTGTACGACGGTAAATGTATTAAAGGCTTTGATATGTAACATTTCCGTACCTGTCGTGTTTATCACCGGAATTTGAGCAGGAGCTAATTGCGGAGATGGGGGAAAACCATTTGGCTGAGAATCCATGGACCCGAAACTAAAATCAAAGTCATCCTGTAAATCCTCATCCATTATACCAGACTGCTTTAGAAGTTGCTCCAAATCTAGGGTAACTTTCTTCTTGCTGCTCTTAGATTTCGATTTGGCCTTTTTGGGAGGAGGAGGTTCAGAGGATGAATCTGGTACAGACATTTGCTGTTGTTCTGGTTCACGCAGATTTTGACTTGGAACCTGTGGAGTATAGGTTGCGACGGAATTCTGAGTCATAAACTGATTCGGTTGGGTCAAGTTGTGACTGCTCTGAGTTTCCATTGGGATTGAAGTCTGATTCAAGGATTGGGCGGACTGAGCTTGGAGAACCTGCGTTGGTTGCGGTGAGTTAATTTGTCCCGCATGTTGAATCGAAGTTTGTGCCTGCTGTACCTGTTGTTGGTGTGTCTGCATATGTAACTGTTGTGCAGCGCCTTGAACGTGCACTTGCTGTTGGTTTTGTAATTGAGCTTGACTCATGCCAGTTGGTAACTGGATTTGTGTCTGCTGTTGCGTTTGCTGAATGACCTGACCCTGTTGCTGTTGTAGCTGAATCTGCACTTGTTGTGGGGTATGTTGAGTTGTGTGAAGTTGAAGCTGCTGCTGTGCGGTCGCGATTTGACCCTGAAGGGTCGCTGTTGGACTAACAATAGATTCTGCCTGGATTTGGCTGAATTGATTAGTTTGAGTTGCCTGTGGATAGCGAACTGCCACCCACGTTGGTCCGTTTGCCGTCTGAATTTGCTGGAGGCCAAAACCGGATGTCTACACAATTCCATTGTACATACATGAATTACTTACAAGGTATTTTAATAAATATTTCCGCTTTTAAATGTTCAGCAAAGTTTTTATCTGACCTGCGCCACTTGTGGAACCTGAGATACATATCGCACAATTGGTTTTCCAGCAGCGGTGGCAGCTTGAGCAGCGGTCTGAGCACTAATCGTCCCGGTAGGGGCTTGAATAGTTAAGACTTGAGGCTGCGTGGGTTGTTGTCTCAAAATGAACTGTAAAGTGCCTGCCTGTGCTGTGGATGCAGCTGGGAGAAGCATAGGTTGTCCATACTGCAATAGAAAAAAATAATTAATTTTTTCTTAATTAAAATTAATTAAAATTAATCTTTTCAAAAAGCCACGACAAACAGAAAATGATTTCTACTTCTACATGTCTGCTGCTATGTATCAGTAAACATGTTATGTATGTACTCATTTGTTGAACAAGTGTAAAATCAAACTGATTCAATCAAACCTGGTTCATCACAATGGTTCCGGCAAGCTGAGTCTGCTGAGGGGCTGACATAGTTCCAAGGCTACCAACTTGTGAGACGACAACTTGACCTAACCCAGCAGCGTTCCCAATGGCAAACGACTGCTGAGGAGTAATCGCCACTGTGCCAGCACCGGCTCCAACACTCGATATTTGTTGCTGTGACTGCTGGATGAGTTGCGTCACAACGCTATCCGCCACAGCTGTGCTCGTGGTAGATGATGCGTTGGTGGAAATCGTGGTTTGTATTCCAGCACCGCCGCTGGACTCACTAGAGCTCGAAACAGAAGTAGCCGCCGGTGTCGTCACGGTGCTATTTACAGTGCTACTCGTCACTGTGGTACTGACCTGTGATAACGGTTTGGGTAAGAGCTGAGGTGGCTGTTTTGGCAGAGCAATAGTGTTGGTGTTAGCATCACTTGTAGCGTTAGCAACACTTACGTTCTGCAGTGCATTCACACTCGAGGTGGCCACTATCTGTGGGGTCCCCGTCGTCTGGAAAAACGCTCCGTTCGCAGTTTTCGCCGTCAACGTCTGAAGTGTATGAGACTGTGGGATTATTGCATTGGTGAGAAATTGCTGAGTAGTTGGAAGTACGGCGTACGTCGGCGTCCCTCCTGTCGCCACGAGTGCTACATTTGCACCAAATGTCGTAGGACCGGCTGCAATGAGGGCAGTCGGCTGTTCCATGGCAATGTAGCTCTGACCTGCACCGGCCGACTGAATTTGTTGGAGTATATTCTGACCTGCGGTGGCTGCCACCAGGCTCCCTTGGGAGTTGGCTAGCAGTTGAGAAGCACTCACTGTCATACTTGGTATGGTGACTGTTTGGCCTGATACTAGTTGGCTAACCGCTGTCGCCTGTTGAGCGCCAGCGTTTGTGATGTATTGCGGCTGCTGAAGAGCGACACTGTTCGTACCGGAGCCAACTACACTGCCGCCAGCAATATTATTTGACAACGTAACCGTATTGTTTGAAAGTGTTACTGAATTAGCATCGTTACTAACAGGAGCTACACTAGAACTTCCACTAGTTACAATGTTCACACTGGGATTCTGAGAAGAGTGGGTTGATGGTAGATTTTGAGCTTTGATTTGACCGGATTGCTGAGTTGATACCAACTGAAAACTACTAGGAGTGCCAGCCACGACACCATTCTCACCTACTGAGATCAAATTATTTGTAGGATTTGAAGGGACATTCTGCTGAATTTGACCTTCAACCGCTGAAGAAACTGAAGAAAGACTAGTCACTTGATTTAATTGATTTTGGGAAACTGTAATATTATGCTTCTGTTGCTGGAGTATATCCTGAGAGAACGTAAAATTTAAATTATGTGGAGCTGAGGAGGATACTGAATTTTGTGTGAGTTGAATTGCTTGTCCTGTTTGGACGAAATTAGAAGTAGATTTGGAGGGATCACAGTTGGAAACCGATGCTGATATTTGCTTAAGACTACTCGCTGTTACAGTGGTACTGTTGCTAATCGAAGGAGTGCTAATTACACTATTAATAATTGTATTGTTATTAGAAGATCCTATAAACTGGTCACAACCCGAAGTCCCCACCGCTGGAATCTGTTGATCATGTTGGTGTTGCGAGAGGGTCGTTCTCATCACATTATTGCCGTTAGAGAATCCGTCTAGGTTGTTTGCGTACGCGTCATTCTGCACAGTTACGTGGCCGAAATCTGAGGGCACGTAGGATCTCGAAATGTCGGTGAGATGATTCGACGAGGAATCCAACGTGTCAAAAAGTGTTTCATTCGGTGAATCCACCTCATACTCATTTTCGTCCAGTGACCGTGCCAGCGACGCGACAACATTGTCCACGGTCTCTGCTGAAGGCAAAAGTTCGGAATCTGCGGTCAGGCCTCCCAGGAACGACTCCAATGCGTTTGGGTCACTACAAAAAAATGTCCACTTTTGTGATTTTAAAATAACTTGATTTAAAATGAGAATCGTTAAAAACTTTAGTAATGCTTACTCTATGACGTCCAGGAGTCGCTGGCCTCCGTCAGCCATGATGCCGTTTCTAGTTTCGCATTCTAGTTGTCAAAATCAAAGCACCTGAAAAGACACAAAGTAACAAGTTTTACTTAAATACACTCTACGCTTTTCTCACCTGCAAATCATAGGATTACCATTATATCTGACATAATATGACTGTAAACACAATTAAGAGCCGCGTGTTAATTCGACTCTGGTAGAAATACATTGAGTAAAAATTTAATTCGTCAATTAAATCCAATTCAAGCTCATCAAAATTTTCACACCTCCAACACCAAAACCAAACAAACTCTAAAATTTGAAATCTCACTCACAAGCCCTTTTTTCACCCCCACTGCTTCCTTTGATTCATAACGAATTTAGCAAAAATAAACCCGCATGAGTTCACCGCATTTTTAAAAAAAACTAAACTTCTTCAACGCGTATCGTCATCTTACTCAAGAATCGTGCAAATTGTCAAAAGGGTTCAAGCGTTAAACTTGTCAAATTCGTGAGTCCCCTGAAAACATGCAATTAGCCTTCTCCCGTATAGCCGAAGCTTACACGGAAAAGGTTAATGTTGGACTTATCCATTGTGTTAACACCGTGTGTAAACACAGTTTTTACTCACCCTCTCTTTCTTCTTTTGACGGAGAATTCTTTAAGGACTACAAAAAGGAGCTCATCAACAACACAATCGCACACACTTATACATACAAGAAAAGAAATCAACCCTTTACTCTAGCCTCTAGCGTTACCGTTACATTATCGTACACATATTATATACCGAGAGTGATACATAAGCTCGTATAATGTACCAATGTAGCGTACATGTCCGCTTTCACTTTCTCGCAGTAAAAAGAGCAGCAAGCAATTATTATTACTGAGCATCTTCTTGTGTATTCGCCACCAATATATGTATCAACCATTTCAGTGTTTTGTGAAAAAGACCTCCCATCTCTCCGTGTGATATACAGTGATCTCTCGTGTAGTAAGGAAAGATTCAACTTGTGCTACGAGCTTTCCGCCTGCCTGTATATTGGAGTATAGGGTTGAAGTGAGCGAGGGAGAATAGACCAACCCTGCTCATGTCTCAAACTCAATGTAGTGGGGTATCTGAGAATGAGTGGAGCGTCTTGTGTGGTGATTGACTAGCTGAGAAAAACACCAATCCTTGCTTTACTTTCATCATCATCATCATCACCTTCATCGCCATGATTCATGATGCGAACTGTGGAAAAATGGTGATGTGGTTGTTAATTTTTTGTGCTCTCTCCGCTTCTCCGTAGTCACCCCCTGTCTTGTATTTACGTATTCTCATAGAACCACGTAATATTGTAGGTTCGTGAGTGTGCAAGCTTTTCCCAGTATTTCCTTCCTCCTTTCATCACTATCACCCTGTGCTTGTGATGTGCTGCAGTGGAGAGTGTGAGGTGAGAGCTGTGAGAAATTTTTGGAAAAACTCGGCACACTTCTACGCTTCGGATAACGCTTGAGATGGTTAAGCTTTTTGTGATGGGGTATGCGGTGTAGAGCGTTCCCATGTAGCTTACCGAGGTTAGGAAAATCACTCCCCGATGTCCACTAATACAACGCACCACCGCTCCAAGAGATTGAGTGCTTTCACTGGGTGAAATTGCGAATGTCTTCTGCTCCTCAGTTTCACGTATGTATCTAGCTAATGTACCCATTCTACAATGCAAGCCATGAAAATGGAATTACACAAAAATTAATGGTGAGAGTACGCTTTCACATACACATGACTCATGAGATTATTCACTTTGTTTGGCACTCACAGTGCAGAGAATCGTAAATTCTACAAATTGTGAATTGTTTTTCTACAAATATAAATGCAAATTACAGCAAAAACTTTAGGAAAGAAGGAAACATACCTATGTTATTAAGACACTACAGAAAACACTACTTGGTGCCCGTTATTCGACTACTTCAGCCAAAACTGTTTGAAGGTGAGAATCTATAAACAATTCAAGATGANACTTTAGGAAAGAAGGAAACATACCTATGTTATTAAGACACTACAGAAAACACTACTTGGTGCCCGTTATTCGACTACTTCAGCCAAAACTGTTTGAAGGTGAGAATCTATAAACAATTCAAGATGATGATGAGTGAAGAGAGAAAGCATATTTTACTAGTACCATGTAACAGGATTGAAAAGTCTCAAGCGGTAGCAGAGATTTGTTACAAACGAGTACATTATTTTGTAAATTGTAATTAGTAGTGTGGATGTCTTTGACACACTGACAAGTTTCTTCAGTAACTTTTTTTTTGTTAGATTTCAGCTTCTAAATAGACTGCATTTGCAGATTCCATTGCAAACGGATTTAGCATGTTTTATATGTATGTGTATTGACATTGCCATATCATAATTCGTCAGAAGATTTATTATCGGGTTGCATGTATGCATACATTGTGTGGGCTTCCCACAAATGCAATTTTACGCAACCTGTGAACATGTCAAGTTAACCTGATGGCGAGATTCTTATTATAACCATCATAACAGTTTGATGATTTGTAAAACAGCTACCTTGCTTAGATTGCTTCTGTCTTCCTACTGTCAACTAATCCCTTCTGCTGATGTAGTTGCCTACAATATTTCAATGTCAAAATTAGGTGACTCGATTTCACCTAGAGTTGTCCACACTTCAAGTTACTCCACGTGCTTCCTGTACACATCTGTTGTGATTACCATATAAAAAATAAAAAGGTAACCCTAGAATTACATATCTATATAATATATATGAAACATCGTGTGTATACTTTGTGTATACGATCACATCTGAATCGGACATATATTAGTAGTCACAGCCATGTTCAATGTCATCGGAAATGTAATCGTCAACCACTGACTGATAAATGAAGCCTGTGTACTGCTGGCTCATTACACACACATAGTACATAGTGATGAATAATGATGAGTGACGACTACTGGACAATGCTGGAGGTGTATGTGATAGTAATCGAAATCGAGAGCTATGAGTATGAGCACGGCGTATTTGTCGTCATTGTTTTTCCCTCTCAGTGGTACATTTTAGGATTGAGACTGCGTTAAGCAATGTGCACCTCCTCATCACCAGTTGTTGTAACGCTAAGCTCTCATACTTTCTGTACGTACATGTGCGTTTAGAACGAAAGGAAGTTGAAGATTGAGATTGATCTGATGCGCATTGGTTTCGCCCACATTTTGACTTGTACGTACAAGTCTACATGTGTAAACGCTGCTCTGTATTCATGAACCGTTTGTTTCTGTCTGCTGAAAAAAAAACGATTCTCATGGTTTTACAAAGTCTCTGTCTCCTCTATCACTCTCCACCAGACAGAGCCTTCTTACTTTGATTCGTCTTCTCGACACATAAATACAAAAATTACATTCGGTCTCCCAGCAAAGTTTAACTTTGTTGTATGTATTTTTTGGGCTGGCCTAGCAGCCAGCACTGTTTCAGGCTTTGACGCTAGCACACTGCCATCACCACCACCTCATCATCATTTTTACTTTCCTCTCTCTTTTGCAGGCTTTTCGTTTGGGCTACTCTTCCTTCTTATCGTATGTGCAATGCAGAGAACGAAGGCAGGCGTTAGAGTATGTATGGTCGATGTGATGATTCCGTTCGTGGCAGAGTGCAATGAAGGCATTATGTTTTTTATGCTTTATATGCCACATTTCCACTCACTGGTTTGGTAGAGCTCAGAGCTCTATAATAAAGCACAATTGAATATATAGATGCGAAGCAATGCAATGCTAACATTATGATGGAACACGAACGACCACCACTGCCTCTCTCTACCAATGTACTTTTCTGTGTACTAACTTATATTCTCCACTGCTTAAATGCATGATGCTCTCCTCAAATGAAAATCCTACCAAAAATATTTTACGAATCCAAAACCTTCTCTCATTCTTGTGCCAACAAACATAGCGTCAAGAAGAGCTTTCCTCTCCATTTCTTTCTCTCCTCACTTTCCCACGCTGGGAACACTGTAGTCGTCTTTGGAAATTTTTCGAGATTTTTTTCGGGCAAAAATTTCTGATTTCTGAAAAGTGAACGTTTTTGTGGTTGTGCTATAGCTATCCTGTCTGTGCTCTCTGCAGCCATTTTCCCCCAGCTTCTGGCCTAGCAACAAGCAGAGAGAGAAGCAGCCAAGAAGAAAGGCAGCTGCTCTCGCTTGCTATGTGTACGTGTGCTGAGGTGGTATGGTGGTGGTGTAGAGGATAAATGGGGGAATCTGTGCCCTTCTCTTTGAGCCAGTCGATGGTATTAGTTTTCTCGAACTCAGTGACCTGACATGACATATCCAAGCTAGATGAGGTCAAAAAGAGATACTAACCAAGAATGGAGTCCTCGGAGTAACGTCAGTGGCCAAGTTGTGCAAAAAATCCACTCAGAATTGAAATTTTATGCTCGAGGATTTTCACTAACACCACACACAATTCGCTTCCTTGGTCGTACTTCTACACTTGTGTATTACATTGAATGTGTGTGCAGGTCTGCGGTGGGTTGGGAAGGTGGGCTTTCGATACGATGCTCCCCTACACGGTTTGTCCCTCGTCAGAGATTCCTCGCCACACTTTCAGAGCTTGTAACGATACAATCTAGATAAATATAAATTATATATCTGTCTTTATGTGAACGTTCTCAGAAAGCTCCTCCACACACTCTCTCTACATCTTCTGCGTTGCACAAAATGTGTGCTATTATATTATAACCTAGTATGTATGTAGTATAACATCGATGTACTACCGATGCCCTACATGTTCTTCAGTAGCCGTTTGTTTGTATCGGACGCATCTCTCAACAGAATCCACCAGCACACGTTCCTTTACTCAGGCCCACATGTATTGATTAATGTTTAGCTTTGAGTGCAGTGGTGTGCTTGCTGACTGCCTACGTGTAAAACGGCTACGGCCTATGTAGTTCCTGTACAGAACTTACGTACTACTCCAAGTTTACTTGGTGCAATGTGTACAGGTCACACGTTGGGTACCTAGTGTGCAGTTGATAGCAGCACAATTCAATAATGCTGGGTAGTAGAGAGCTTCTCCAGAGATGAATAGCTTGCACAGCCAGCACACAGACTAATATGTAGTTTTTCTCTGGTTTTGGATGCTTTCTCCCTTACTCTGCGCAAACGCTGGAGCTAACTATGCATGCTCCACTATGTGGAGTGCCTTTCAAGATACAACCAAGGATTAAAATATATGGCACAATGCACAACCTGATATCACAACTCACTCATCCTATGCACGCAGTCAAAATCTGTAATTGCATCGTCTAAAACTAAAATTCTGGCGAGTGCAGAACTACTTATTACACTCCAAGTATGCTTGCCTTTCATGTAGTCGGTGTCACTTGAGTCAGTCATTCACATCCTTCGAACCAGAGAAGTAACAGAACGAAAGTTAAAATTTTAGAAAGAAACGGAGAAGTAAACCTCTGTAAATACGAAGTTGGCCAATATGCGACAACTAGATGAAAACGTTCATTCCCACGAAATTAGGCGAAAAATGATATCGTGAAAGTGAAACCGGAAAGATGCTGTAACTGATGCTGGACCGCAATCAAATTCTGAACTAATGAATTCAATGACAATGATGGAAAATCAGAAAAATGGATGGTATCAATATGAAAATAATAAAATTGGTGTTGTCGATTTCACATAAGTCACAGTTTTGCACATTATATGAAGGAAAATCTCACAATACAATAGATCAAGAAGACTAACCCCGAGTTGTCATATCCAAGCACAAAATGTAGTAACACATTAAGGAATGAAACTGGTAAAAATTCACACAGTTTAAGGACATACTAAATAGCTGTGCATACACTACCACATTGGCTTATAATTTTTTTTGTAACCAAATGAGGCATGACTGAAACTAAATAGTATAGTATATAGCTGACCCGGCGCAAAGAAGGGATTGTGCTATAAAGGGCAGTAAGCAAAGAAGCTTCTCAGGTGCGGGGGGAGGGAGGGTGTCTGACCCGAGCGAAACGTTAATGTAAATGCTTCCATTTACGTAATGTTATATACTTTTATATAATTGTTCACCGCATATAATGTGGGTCACATTGGATTTCTGCTGGATTTTGTAGACTGCAGAAAATTCGAAATCGCCTAAATTTTTTCAATCCGCACTTGTGAGACCACCCACCCAAAGAGACTCATTTTGACTACTTAACAGCAAGGTTCGTCTGCTTTTCACAAATGGTTTTCACCAAACAATTCATCTTATAGACGTGTATGCCTTCCACAGCACAGTTGATGTGCAAGACTTTTACAGTTTATGCCATACTTTCAGAACGTAAGCTTTACATTTATTTGTATTTTAAAATAAAAGTGAAAATGACACCATTAATGACGTACGCAATTAAAAACTACGCAAAGTAGTAGGTTTCAGTCAGTCATCCTCATCAGCATTTCCCTTTTCTTCCCGTGACAGTGATCCAAAAACTTCAGAAGGAATAGTTACGTTCTCCACCTCCATATCTTCTATGTAACGAACACATTTTTAAAAATAGTTAGAATGTGTCTCTACAAGTACACATATGTTTATATAAACGAGTCAAAAATGAAAATCCAGAATTAGTGTGTGTATGTCAAAAAGAAAACCTTTTTCATCTTCGTCGTCTTCGTCCAAATCAATCTCATCAGGATTATTAGCTCGGCTGTCAGTATTGTGCGTCTGCATAAGAGTATCACCGCGAACGAAGGACACCTGGTCAGGTCTCTTCGGTGGCTGTATAGGCTCAGATACCACAGTTTCTGAAGGTGTGTCAATTTCAATTGCTCCTGCTCCTGAATCTGCGGACGGCGTTGGTTCCAGTTGTGTCTGTTGAGCTATGAGATTTGCGGTAAACTGCGTATTGTATAATGCCTGCACAGAACGCTTGACTCGCAACATTTCTCTAATTGTGTCCTCATTTCCGTGACGCACTTCAAAATCTTTCCAAGCAGCCCAAAACTCTGCCGACACCTAACAAATGGAACGAAAACAACAGTATTATTTTATTTCTCGAAGAGTTGTTAACAGAAATAATCCGATCAACCGCTGCACAGGCCGACTTACTCTTGGATCGCAAATTTGCGATGTGTGAGAATATATTGCTCTCGCTCGATCAATTTCTCCCAATTTCGTTTCAAGCTCAGCAAACCGCATTCCCATTTGCCGTGCATCAGAGTCGGGCAATACCTCCATTGCTGCTTCAAAGATAGGTCTTGTTTTCGTGACACCATACAAGGACGCAGCCTTTTGTATATAAATGTTAAACATCTGAAACAAGCAAAAATTCATTCATTAAAAATAAAAACAACAAAATTGATAGTTATTGAAAGCGTACACATTTTACCTGATATTGATCCTTTTTATCAACCGCCTTACACCGAGTCGTCGGAATAAGCAGCTCGTTGACCCACTGGTGGAGTCGTAGCTGTGTACATTAGGCGAAGAGCTTCTTTATAGTTCCTGCAAAAAACATACAAAGTCATAAAATTCAATAAAAGGCTTATCATAAGAAAACAATGTTATGCTTTGTAACTCTGTGAAGCTCTTACTTATGGCGAAGTTCCATTTCCGACCATTCACACCATACATGAGCTAAATCATCTACTTTCATGTAAGGAACATGTGTACTTTTTTCAAATATGACACGAGCGTCATCCAACTGATTTGCTTCTTCATAAAATTTTGCAAAAGCTACCCAGAGTGCGTTAAATTTCCCAACCGCTTGCTTCGGATCAACAGTTTGAACTCCTTCGGTGAATGCAGCAATTACCTATGACAAATAAACAAGTAATGTATTAAATAATTCATCAACACCACACCGGGATTGCAAAATCCGAGTACAAAATGGAATGATCTTGAGTCAAGATTTTTGACTATTGTTAATGATAACTTTACGAAGATTTGCTCTAACCTCTTTCGGCTTTTCCTTCAGTAAATCCACCCTTTTCAGCCACTCGTTTACGTTATGTGGGTTTTGACGAAGTAATACAGAATTTAATAGCAGAGGTCTGCGTTCCATCAAGTTTTCTAATCTGGCTAATCTCATCTCAATAATAATGTCTTCCACGTCATCTGACTCCATTAACTTTGTTAGGGATGCTTCTTCAAACTGTGCATAAGCATCGAAAATTTGAGAAAAATCACGCACAGTTGTCACGCTACTTATCCCTTCTTCGTAAATATCTCTGGCCTGAAAAGTAAAATATTATTTGCATAAGCGTGTGGCTATTAGATTATTGTACGGATTTACTTATCAATTTTTACAATAGAATTGAACTAACTCTCTCAAAAAGGCCCGACCGCACATAGTAATCTGCTAAACTGGTCCACAATGAGCCGGTCTGATCTGTATACCGCCTTAGGCCACTCCTAATGATTGCATCTACATCCAAAGATTTGACTTCGCGAGGGTTTTTGGATATAAGATTGCATAATTCATTCCAAAGCATGTAGTTGGACTTTCCCTGCAATATATCACGATAACAAACTCATATATATACACACCTGTATACATTCCGTCCAACCCAACTACAAAGCAGAATTAGCCTTTCGATTAGATTTCTACCTTTCGAGAAGTAAAGTTTTCGTTATTGACCAAATGTGCCAACCTAACAGCCGCTTCATCCAAGAGACCAACCGATAGCAAATATTCAATAAAATCCTCTGCATTTTCAGGACATAGCTGTAAACAAAAACCATCAAACGCAGCATAAGAATAATTCAATCTTATCTCAATATCTTCCACTCTAAAAATTTTTATAGCCCATACCTTAAGATATCGCTTGTAAATTCGCACAGCGGTTTCAGGTATATGATGTCTTTTAGAAACAAAATTAAGATACATTGGCCAAATTCTATTGTGCTGTGTAATGGGTAGTGAGCGCAAAGCCCTATCAAAAATTCTCCTGGTTTGCGTCACCCTTCCTGTTTTAACTGCAAAATCGCAGTACTCAATCCAAATTCTGGGCATCTTGTTCATAAACACCAAAGATCTTTCAAACGTGGCAAAAAGCTCCTACGCAAAAGTACAGAAAACACGAATCATCTTTTATACTTTCCTCAACAATCAACCACCGTGTAGCGCAATCAACACAACGTCCAAAATGTAAATCACCTGCACAGCCGGGTCCTTCGGACTCTTCTTCAGAACATGTGCTTTCCTCAGAACCAAATACGCATGCCATAACTTGTACGATCCAGGCAACTGCTTCAACGCTCTCTCATAAACCAGGTACAGTAGTTTGGGTTCCCGTTTGTTTTTCCTTTCTCCTCTCAAATGCTCCAAATAGCGCATCCAATGTTTCACCGAAAACGGATTCCTCAGGATTTCCTCTTCGTGTGCGAGATCTTGCTCGGTCAACTGGAAAAGATTTATTCATCATCATGTATGATCGCGCTCATAAATATAATTCGCACTCGTCTCAATTCATTCACATTACCAGCTCAATTAAATTAGATTCAAAACACCACTACACACTACACACAGACAGAGGAGAAAACTAACGTATTACTTACGCTCTCAACAAAGTCGTCTGTTTCGGTTGAATCCATTGCTTAACCGATTGGATGACACTGTATCGTAGTGTATTCTAATGTAAAGTTGATGAGAATATTAAATACTATAATATAGTACTACCACGCACCGTAAACGCTTAAAAACTCCACAATTAAAAAAAATACAACGAGTAATGTTTTGGTTCTTCCAAAATTCACATGTCAGCATGTTTGTGAAGAAAGAGACCAAAATGAATTGAAGCTTTCGTTCTGTTTGCACGGAATGTGTTGCCGCCGCTGAGTGAGCTAAAGTGGGATACATTACTCCATGCATCTGCTGATCCTTGAGAAGTAATCCAGACCAACAAACATCAAGAAACTTTCCTCACAATCAGTCGTAGTTTCTCTTGTTATAGTTTTAGTGCAGGTAATCTTTTCTCCACAAACTACACCCGTTGTTTTTGTGACTTTCTTCAGCATGACGGTGACATACAACTGACAAAGTGAAGGTACCAAAAAAACAATGAGATAGTTAAATGCTCAACTACCATCAGACTGACGCGTATTTATTGAAGAAGAGCCCATGAGTTGGGTGCTTCTATTTGCAAAAGCTGCAAACTACGTGCATTTGCACAGTTCACTAGCTTTCACCAACAGAACACGCTACTTTCCCTACAACTGAACTGCAAATTTACTTTCACTTTATGCAAATTTTCAGAGTTGATCACATACAGTACTAAATAGAGGAGGCGTAGAGTCTTGGAGAAAACTCAACAGAATGGTTTTATATGGTGGTTCTCGTTATAAAAACAACATTGTAATTACATTCTGTTGAAAGTTTAAATGGAACACGAAACGGTTACACAAGCTGTGAGTACAGGCGATGACTGTATTCAGAAAGATGAAGATATGAGATCAGTGGAAAGCAGCAATAACGGTAAGGACGCCTTTAATATAAAGTAAGTCACTACATTGAGATTTGAGACATGTGTAATGTGACATCTACGTGCAAAAATTAACGCCACGTCTCTTATGAAAATATTAACAGAGAAACTTACGGAGAGACAGCATCTCATGTTAGAACGGTTATCTAAGGTTCCGGAAGTTATAGTTCGGAGTCAGCAAAAGGATGAGCCGGACCTGTCAGCAGAACAAAAGCTTGACTTGTTAAAACAGATATTCGTAGAGCATCCCGATCAGTTTCTGGCAAGGTTTGGGAAGCACCTAGAACTCAAAGATGCAGACTGTTTTTCTACCCATCGGCTGGAAGGAAAGTATGATGTTCTCTACCAGCTATCTGAAGTGGAAAAATTATGGTCTGAAGGTAGTAGTGAGTTTTCCAAACTAAACTCTTTCTCGAGTATGATAGATAGAAGTAAAAGCCTAACTATATTCCTCATTATTTGAAAAAGGAACGGAGGCAAAGCGACTGAAAAATCGTCGATATGAAGCTTTGAAACGATTGGTAGAAACAACAGACTACTTTTCTGAGGAAGAAATGCAGAGACGTGACCCAATTCTCTATGATCAGTTAATTGGACGGTATCAAACAGAGGAGGAACGTGCTGCATTTCTTCAGCAGTCCTGGAAGAGTACGTCTGGTGCTGGCATTACAAAAATGCCTTTAACTGATCTCTTTCTTGCACATTTGGAGAGAACGGATGAGGGCGTAAGTTGTCGACGATTACAGCAAGAATGCCAGCAAGAGGAAGAAGATGCCGCAGAGGCTGAATATGACTCAGAGGACCTGGAGGACTATGATATGGAATGTAACAAGCCTGGTACATCGAAAAACACTCAGAAAAGCCCCCGAGGTAAACCTACGGTTAATGATGAACAACAACCAAGAGAAGAAATCGAAGATGAGGAGAAGGATCTTCTGAAGGAAGAATTTTTTACAACAATGTATCGTAACTTTTTAAATGGAAAGGATGAAGATTTTGATTACTCCGCAGTAGATGACAACCCAGAATATGATTGCGGAGAGAACTTGGAAAATGATGAGGAAGAAAAATATTTTGATGCAGAAGAAGCTCGCAATGCATCTGATCCAAATTCGGACAGTGATGACTTGTTCAGGCCGCCGGTCAGAAGTAAAGACATAGAATCGAAAATTGAAAATTTATCGATGGGTCTTGACATTCACGAGAATTCTAATCCGGAGAGAATGGAAGAACAATCCACAGTCGTGCCTGTAGTCGACACCGATAGCGAGGAAGATGAACTTGATCAGTATATGAAAGAAATAGAAAAGCAGTTACAACAGCAGAGTTAATGTTAAAGTTAATGAACTAGTCTTAAAATTGTATAGCATAGCATACTTTTTTAGGAAGATGAAATCTTAAAGAGATGCGAATGGCTTAATCAAACCTACATTTATGTCTATTTGCAAAACAACCGTTGCATCCCGCAGTAGGTTTATATGTAAATACATATTTTATACAAAATATTCTATATAAATGTTATTTACCTACTTGCGGAATTAATAGGTCCGTCTACAGGAAGGTTAATCTGCTATTTCGTCCACTCTTTATTTCATGCATCGTACCATTAGACTTGGAGTTATGCAATTACATATTAATTTTGCCCTTAGGAGATCCGGAGAGAGAGAGAGCCAAAATGATCAAATGCACGAAGATAGATCGTCAACCATTTTTAAAGCTGAGAATATGCAACCTTCGAATCCAGACTCTGCAAATCCGTCGCCTGCCGCATATATATTGTCGTTTAATCGGACGAATCCTGGTTTTCCCACAAAAGTGTCCAATACCTTACACAGAATGGATTCGCGTGAATATTAAAAAAACATCTACGTACAACTAGCAAATAACAAAGATACGCACCTGAGAGTATGTCCACTTGTGACATTCCACCGACTCTGTTGGAATGCTAGCTACTTCAGGAATAATCATGGAAGTCTTTTTCAGAAGTTGAATTTTTACTTCGTCTTCGTTCTGATCGATGTTTTTAGCTCCGTAACCAATGCCTGTGTGAACGACAACTGAAGTCGGACCTTCGAGAACACCCTGTCGTTTCCAATTTTCAATTGACCAGTATCGAATGATATTATCATCCTCTACAAAGTTGATTGCTTGGCACGCTGATAAAAGCTGATGGTCATTATCAAAGTATATTCCCAAAGCAAACCGAGAAGAATATTTCACGGTTTCTAAATTTCTTTTCAACTGCAAATCTAAAAAATATTCCAATGACATTTTCTATATCAGATAATTGAAACTTACAATTGTTATATAAGAAGTGTAAAAACTAACCTGAAAGTAGCTCGCTACAATTGTCAAGATTAAGTATTTCAGGTACTGGCATAGTTGCAATGACTAAATCAAACGTTTTCTCTGACTGGTTTTGGGTGGTCACTTTTACTCCACCGGAACTCAGAGGCTTAATTGCAATGACTTTACAGTCAAACTCTATATCGTCTTGTCTGATGGATGCCTGATAGTGGACATTTAAATAACAAAATTTTATAAAAATGGACTGTCTTTATTAGTGATTAGTGATTTTTAATTTGCGAACCTAACCCGGTCGAAGAAATGCCTCACAATGGAAGCCAGCCCCTGGGTGCACGCAAAGTGTGATTTGCTGGAATCAGTTTTAAATCCTTTCATGGGTTCCAGAGGACGTAGCATATTACGCTGAAATAAATCTATAAGCAATAAGTCTATAAATGAGGCACTCGTACATAGAGTGAAAATCGGTTTGTGAATTTTGCTGGAATTGAAATATCCTCAATTTGATAAATCTACTTACCGTCAAAGTAAGATTTGGAAATAGGATTGGATAGATTGTGCGTGAGGTATTGCGCCCCTAAATCCAAGAAGCAGTCTCCGCACTTTGAGCTCCATGCAGTTCTGAACCTACCCCCAATCTCTGACGACTTTTCAACAACGTGAATGTCTACTTTGCTTCTCAAACTTGGGGTCTTGGCTATGTTATAGCTAATTAAGGAGCTCGTAGGCCCAGCTCCAATTAATAGCAGTTGCTTTTTCGCACCACTCATTTTCAAACGGAAGTCGTCGACAAATCGCTACTCGAGCAGTGGAAAATCAGTTTTCAATTTTCAAGACCTATTGAAATACATACCTACATAGCATAATATGTTAACAAAGATGAAACACTGAGGATCATACAACTACTAGAAAAAAAATGTGAGAAAACGTCTTTGTGTTGCTTGCCTGTATTCGTTTCTCTGCCACAATACTAGACCAAACCACAATGCATAATTACAACAATGTTATAGCGCTGGATGGTTTACATTTTCACAATCGCAACATAGAGAAGACTTATCTACAGATTCGGTTCAACTGGAAAATTCATTGCTATTTTTATAAACGTGTCATAAAGAATTATCGATATTGCTAATGATTGTACTATATACATTTAATAAAACACGTTCTTTCTGCTGAAAAGCAGCACTGCTTTTAGCCGCACCGTTTGACAAGATTTTAGATGTATAATACGAAGCAGTTCAACTGCATTCCATTCAAGGTTGTTGTTTTTGTGTAACTCCTCTCCGCACTCCAGGAGAGTTGAAAAGGGCATAGTTGCATGCAATTGCAATGATTGGTATACTGGTAAATTGGTATATGTCAACTGATGGTCTGCAGCACGTGTTACATCGAGCTGGAATGGAATGAGGTGTAAGCATGTGCAGTAAAAAGGTGTTCAATGTGCTCTTTGAGATCATATTCAAGGTTGAGGCAAGTAACATCACTCGGACCGGCTGAGTGAAAAGGGAATGGCATTGATATGTGTAGGATTTTCCTGTTTACAAGTCAGAAACAATAGCGCATTTATGAGTATATCCACTTCCACGCTAACCATTTTACGCAATAGGAAACCATACAATATGTTGAACTTTGAATAAGAGCCAAGAATTATTAGGTTATTCTAGCGTACAAAGGCTGTTCGGTATAAATATATCTTAATAATTCAGAATGCCATGGATGAGATGAGCCATGAATTCGTTTGCCCAATATGTGAACGTAAGTCTTGGTAAATAATTCTGCTGTTTGCCTGCCCCGTCTTCTGCATTTTCTTCCAAATGTTTTTTTTTCACTATTTCTGTCATAATCGCCCGGACAGCTTCATCATTCATGGATTCATCATTTTTTACTTGAATAGTGAAATTACGCTTGGGTGAATAATTCTTGGAGAATGCTAAAACAAGAGTTTCACACGGACAGAGTTGTTATTCAACGTTTACAATGAACTCATTACATTACAACGTTTAAAATACTTTTGGGGCAAAACTGGTATACGTCCTACTTTAAAACTATTCGGGTGGCTTCAGTTCACGGTTCAAATATGGATTGATGTCTCATTTAAACTCGCATTATCTGCTGATCATTTGCTTGGTGCACGAATGCTTGAGATAGTTCAAGCTTTACAAACTTACGTTTGATCACTTCAATACTTATTACAGTGTTTAATTGTGACCCGGTGCAAGTTTTGAAGATCATTCAACGTATTCGAAGGACGAGTTATGCTGAGCTTGAAGGTGACATCAGAGATTTTGCGAATTTTAATAGAACAAATTATTTAATAATGAGCGATAAGTTTGACAATAATCGAAACAAGCAACTCACGACAATGACGAAAATGGTGCTTACGTAAACCTATATGCATATAACCACAGATGCACCATATAATAAATATCCTCGAAGACAGGTCAAACACGTTTAATCAACCGCAGATTGTTTGTGCCGGACATGTTAAGGAATTTATAATTCACACAACCGGGGCTGTCATGCACGGCACTAAAACGCAACTCCAAAGAATTCATGCAAAATTGGTACTCTTGCTTGACTTGTAAAATGTAATGACTTGGTAATGTAACTTGAGAATACAAAATTGCAAGCACAGCGCAAAGTCAATTGATTTACTCTGGCCAATTTATAAAGAAAGATGTGTAGGCAAATAAATCGGAACAGATTTAAAGTGTGCGTAATAAAGCAATCGAAAGATGTAAATTTCAACGTTAGTGCGGTTGAAATGAAATTGTTTGTCCAAATAATAGATATAGGAAGTAAATAGATAATTTGTGTAGGTGCGTGAATAGAAAGATGCGTAGGCAAATAAATCGGAACAGATTTAAAGTGTGCGTAATAAAGCAATCGAAAGATGTAAATTTCAACGTTAGTGCGGTTGAAATGAAATTGTTTGTCCAAATTGTGTAGGTGCGTGAAGAATTCACATTTGTCCTGTTTGTTCACGTTTATAAAAGATGAAAGACTGATTCATTGCCTTACAGGTTGTAAGCATCGTGTTATTGATGTCTTTGTATCTATGTGACTTGCGTTATTGATATCGGACTTGTCTGCCGCCACAAGCAGCGTCATGAGGCTGAACCTCCTATTAAAATCCATACATAATTTGTAAAGGAAAACAGAAAGGTCAAGTTGTTTGGTTGAGTTTAGGTTAATGGGGACATGAATGGGTATTTTATTCGTTGTAAGGTTAAAGTGCATTATTGAAGATTTGATATTGTGTGAATGCGTTGATAGGTGAAAACTGAAAGATACATCCATATAACTAACAAGTATACTCCAAGGAAGCAGAAGCGAACAATATGATTTCATTAGCCAACTTCGGAAACCGGTGGAAATTCTTACGTCCTAAGATTGCAAAAAAGCACAAATTTTGCACACAAATACATACAAGGTAGTCCCCTCAAGTCTTATTGTTAGTAGTGCTCAGTCGATTAGTCTTTAACTGAATGGAATACATCTCTTGTGTACCACTATTCTAGACTCCGAAGCCAGTCCAATGCAAAGATATTAGAACACATAGATACAGTGCCTTCATAAGAGCCTATGTATTTTTTTCGTGACCGACGGTTTCTGTTTTC
>JAHZMW010000632.1:0-12802 GCA_027743745.1 Alloscopus bannaensis | reverse complement strand
TGCCTCCAAATGCTATTTTTGGGAAGGGCAGAGAGAAAGCAGTATTCTGCTTTCCCTCTCACTCATTCCTCCAGAGAAAAGGTTTTGGGTAGCGTCGCTTCGCTTAACCTTGACAGCCTTTTCTTTAAGTGGAGCATACTGGAAGGAGTGAATAAATAATGGAGTATACATTCCCAAACTGGATTATAGGGCAAACTTGTGTGGGAGACATGGTTTATATACCTCATGTGCATATTGTATCAATTCCTTTCACAAACGTTCATCAATAATTTCGCCAAAGACTACACACGCCGACGAAGTAAATTTAATAGTGCAGATTTTCCATGCAACCCTGACCCTTTTGTTAACCTCATTTCTTCTTTGATTAATATTTAATTAAAACCATTCAATTAATGGAGTGTGAGTCAACCTGGGCTTTGCAAATATGAAGTCGTAAAAATATTTTTTAATTTGTAACGAGTCTTCAACCTTTCACAATAAGAAGATGCTTTGGTTACTATTTACTTGTTTTTAAAGATCGAAATTTTGCAACGCTTCGTTATCGGCGGCATTGTGCAAGTCAAGAGTTTTTATGGATTTGTAACACTAAATGACAATGGGATTAGATTTTAATGGGAATCTGGTAAACTCTTTCTTGGGAAACACTTTAATGGATTAAATGCACTCCGAATGGAGTGCAGACTGTTGACCTTGGGAAGAAATGGGAGAAAAATGGGAATTGCACAAAACTTTATATTTAATGCATATTCGTGGAAGTCTTTAAATCCTTTACGTAACACCAAAAGAAAATGAGCTAAATGAGTTTTTTTGCGTATAAAACGGGACCTCTCTCAGTCTCAAAGTAGTAGTCAAACTTTGGTCGACACATATTTTTCCAAGTAAATGGTTTGTGACCCAATTAGCAAAAATTGAAAATGTTTGGTAGTTTTGATTCTGGATGGCCAAGAAAGCCACCTCCATTGTGGTCTCCACCTCGCCAAACTTATCCATCTCTTCCTCGATTTCAAACTCTGTATTCCTTTTCCCAAGGAGGTTCCCCTCGTCCAGTATCAATTGCCACCTCCGCCTTTCGAGTGGTTTGCCACCAACAGCGTCCTCTACTACAATGACGGGTGGTTCAGGTATAAAGTTGCGCAAGATCAATCTAAAAAAAATATCATCTAAAATATTTTTATTTTTAAACTGGTTCAAGCAAAACAAAATTTCGCCAAAACACGCGGAGCTCAGCACATTTTTGTGCGCATTCACTTTTTACCGTAATCTTTGCTCGTCCACTTGGAATTGCATGAGAACACGTTTGCATCGAATTTGCTCCAACGAGGAAATGCTGGATACGTGACCTTCGCTGACCTCTCACAAAAATCTTGGGCTCACTCTCATTGCAAATAATGTTTGCATTTATCATACTCTCTTTTACGATTGCCTCGCCCCAAAGTGACCTGAGGTCAGACTACATTCACAAAAATACGCGACTCATGAGGAAAAAGTGATTTTATATCTGAAAAAATCTAGTGTCATGTGCTACGCTCTTTCATGCGTTATCAGAGTCACTCGTGTACGCCGATAAGCGTACCTCACCTCATCCAGCAATAATTTTTGATTCTGCTTAATTTTTCTGCGCACTAGTTGTGATAACGACAAAGTTTGGCTTGCAATGAATGGTTTTTACAAATTTCACATATTATTTTTGTTTGTTGCAGAGCACCACCTCCGAGCATGGGTGAGGTAACGGAGAGCGAGCAGCAGCAGTCCGCTTGCATAATCAAGCCGTCGTCTTCGTCGTCATCGACCTTGGCGTCCCTTTCGCAGCCACCACAACCACCGGCAGGAGGACAAGGAGCGCAATCATCAGTTTCGTCAGTCTCGTCATCATTCGAAGGTCAGGGTGACGGTCATGGTCATCCACCACCGGCTCGTTGTGGTGGCTCGTCTGAGAGCGGCGAGCCTCGTGGAGCATTTCCCAGTGAGCAGCCGTACTTGTCGAAACGAAGTCATCAAGTGAGTCCGTCACCACCTCAAAGTCACCCCGAGACTACTGTCATTACCACCGCCCGAAACGGACACGCTTCGAGCAGCCTCCTCATTGGCATGCTCCCACCTCTTGAGAGCTCTGCTCCTCCAAAAACTGTCGTGATACAACCTTCTTCAGCTCCACCTCCACAACCTCCGTCGAAAGATAGGCCACCTAGTCCGATGGTGGTGAGCCGAGGTGGGTCTCCGGAGCGAAGTCACACTTTACCCAACGGTCACTGGGACACTGGCGCCACGAAGGAGGAGGAGTACCAGAGTTTGGCGGTGTACACCGTGAATGACCTCACCACCACGGAGGAGGAGCCCAACAGGGCGGAGCGCTCCCTCCCGAGGAACTTGTACCTGAAACCGTCCGGCGTCAACAACGAGTTTGTCGGCGTCTTCAGTCGTGATTACATTCCGGTGGGAACGAGATTCGGACCTCTGGTCGGCCAGCTCTGGCATCCGGAGGAGGTCCCTTTGGGAACTTGTCGAAAGTATTTTTGGAGGGTAATTTTTTCATTTATTTTTTTTCTGTTCCAGACCTAATGATCGTGATTTTAAATGACCTTTGTGACCTTTTTGTGTATTTTTATTATTTCTAAAAGTTGTAAAAAATAAGGTCCAAATTTTATGACGAATCCTAATAATATTATGTCTTCGCAGATGGAGATCTATTTTTACACGGTGAAACCAATCCTGCCGAACGAGGAGCTCCTCGTCTGGTACTGCCGCGAGTTTGCTGAGCGCCTTCAATATCCGTCCACAGGAGAGCTGATGCTCGCCAAACTTCAAGAGAGTGTCTCCACCTCGTCATCCTCCTCATCGGCCTCTTCGGATGGAGGAGGATCTCCTCAAGCCTCCACCTCCAGTCCTTCCTCCTCTCCCGGTCGTAAAGAAGAGCCTTCCAGGAGCGAAAGCAGTCCGGGTGGACTCGTGATGGTGAACACGAACAGCAGCCACAATCACTCCTCTAATACAACTTCGACAATTCTGTCTCCGGGGAAAGAGGTGGTCGCCAATCGAGGTCAACTTACCCCAACGAACTGTTCGGTGCGCTCGGACGAAGGCTACCAAAGCCATGGTCACCAAGATGATGATCCCATCCTCACTCCCCCTGGGGCTGGGGATGCATCCTCCTCGGACTCTGACTATGACAACAACTACGTCCTTGACTTTAGCACGAAATCCAGCTCCACCTCGCCCAACGGTCCTGGAAGTGCGGATAGTGGGCAAGGAAGTAGCTGTTCGGACCGGACGGAGGAACGAAAGAGCAGTTCGGAGGGATCGGACCACTCTAACGAATTCCGAAAGGTGAAGATCAAAATGCCCAAGGCGTACTCTGAGAAAAAGTATGGAGGAATTGTTGGTGGTCAGAGGAGTCCACCTCTCAGTCATCATCACCACCTCCACCATCATACAAGCCACTTGTCGAGGATCACAAAGCTTCACCACCGAGCCTCTGGCCAGCGGTCTTTGGGCCCTTCGACGACAGCGAGTAGTCGGTCAAATTCGGCGTCGCCACCACTCGATAAGAAGGTGGAGTCCGGTATGAGTTCTCCGTCACAAGGGAGCCCTCCGTCGTCGTCGATGAGTAGTAGTTACCCACAAAGCAGTAGTCCTGCTCCGGCAGCAGCAGCTTCCATTTTGGAGAGCATTCTCCTCCGAAAACTGGCTGGAGGTGAGGCAGCCGCTACGCAGAGTCCACCGTCCCCACCAAAGTCGAGCCAAGGGACAACTCCACCTCAGGTGGCGGTTGTGGGAGCAGCGTCGAATGGTGTAGTGAGGGATCCATACCTGTACAAAAAGTCTTACCGGTACTCTAACCTTCCACCGGCGAGCCCACCCTTGCCTGCCTCTACCACCAACTCTCAACCACCTGCAGGACTACCACCTCCATTAAATTCGAGTGAGCGACGAACATCCTCGCCGTCTCCAGGACCGACAACAATTACCCGAGTGTCCACCACACCACCGAGGCCACGCCTGCTGACCACCGTCGTCAAACTGGAGTCTGAGGTGGAGGCGCCTCCAGGTCCTCCTGTTGGCCTTAAAGGTAGCGCCGCCTCCGGTCGATACAATGGTNTTACCCGAGTGTCCACCACACCACCGAGGCCACGCCTGCTGACCACCGTCGTCAAACTGGAGTCTGAGGTGGAGGCGCCTCCAGGTCCTCCTGTTGGCCTTAAAGGTAGCGCCGCCTCCGGTCGATACAATGGTTACATGGGACCACCGTCATCACTGCAGCAACTCCACCACCCCTCCTCTTCGTCGCAACCACCGTACGCCTACCACCATCCCGGTCACCATCCACCTGCTGCACACCACTCACCAGCGGCTTCCCTCCTTTACAGTAGTCACTCCGGAAGCTCTGTCCCACCTCCAACTCAGCCTCCTCCAGGTTTACTAGAAGCGGTACATCGACACTCTTCCGAATTCCCTCCAAAGGGCACCCTGTCCTCATCTCATTATCCTCCACCGCCCGGAGCGATCCACTTCCACTCAAAGGAGCACTCGCCCCCACCTCCATCCAACTCGAGACAACAGTATCACATTCCAGGGCACCATCACCATCCCCCACCGCCACCTCCGTCATCTCATCACCACCCGCACCTTCACCCACATCACCACCACCATCAGTATTCAAGTGGTCCTCCGCATGGGTTGCCACCTCCACCACCTCACGCACTTCCCCCAGGCCACCCAATGGGTCTTCCATTCAGTCCGTCGTCACCCTTCTCCACCTCCTCGGATCGGAGACAGGGTCCGCTAAACAATGGGGTGTACTTATTCAAGGAACTCAGCCCCTTGGTCATTTCTCCGGCGGGGAGTGGCTCTGGCAGTTTGGGCAGCGGTGGGAGTGACGGCTCGGGGAGCAGGGACCATGACTCTGACTGTGAGCTGAGTCCAAATGCGCGCGGTTACCGGAGCCTTCCCTATCCTCTCAAGAAGAAGGATGGGAAAATGCACTACGAGGTAAGACCTGCTCTTACATTTGATTAATTCTTTGATTTTTCATAAGTAATTGTTACATTGTCTCCGTTTTTACAATTTTAGTGCAATGTTACGGGCTGCAATAAGGTTTTCGGTCAACTCAGCAACTTAAAGGTAATTTATTAACCACGAAGTAATACTTCCACCTTATTTGGTCAAGAAAAACGTGTCTCTACATTTGTACCAATTTTCCAGGTTCATTTGAGGACTCACTCTGGAGAACGGCCGTTCCGTTGCAATTTTTCCGCCTGCAGTAAGTATTATATCGGTAATCTTTTATTTCAGTGTTGGACGGAAAGAAATTAAATATAATAATAATATAATTTTTTTTAGACAAGTCGTTCACCCAGTTGGCGCATTTACAAAAGCATCACCTCGTCCACACTGGTAACAATGAAGGCCTTTTTAGCAACAATTAATTAAACTGTTTCACAATGCCCCTCAAATAACAATGAACTTGATAACTTTCTCTTTAGGTGAGAAGCCACACGAGTGTATGGTTTGTCAGAAGAAATTTAGCAGCACTTCCAATCTCAAGACGCACATGAGGCTCCACTCTGGCCAGAAACCGTAAGGATGAATAGTGCAAGTTTTATTTTTAAATCTTTTTTAAAACAGTGAATTCTTCAACGTTCTCAATCATTTTTGTAGCTACAAATGCACCGCACAAAATTGTTCGAGTTCTTTCACCCAGTTCGTCCATTTAAAACTCCATATGCGGCTCCACAACAATGAGCGTCCTTATGTTTGCTCGACCTGCTCGAAAAAGTACATTTCCGCCTCCGGACTCCGCACTCATTGGAAGTAAGTTGTAAAAAAATCAAACCGGTAGTATAATTTTTTTCTGTTCCAAATGTTTTAAAATCTTTTTTTTACTTTATAAAGAACGACGAGCTGCAAACCAACTCCCGACGACGAAATCCACCTCACACAACGCAACTCTCCGGGGAGCAATGGGTCATCGGGGGATGGCTCTCCGCCAGGAGCTTCTCTCAATCCGTCCTCCGCCTCGAGTTACGAATATCAACATTCTGACGACGGGAGTAATGGTAAGTAATCTCCTTATAAAATGCTTCCAATATCTCCAATTATCCATTTTAAGACTTGTTTTCCTTTACACAGAAATGATTGACGTCGAGACCAACGACATGGAGGAGGAAGACTCCATGTCCTGCTCCTCACCCCCTCCAATGATGCTCACCGCGATGAAGGATGGTATTGACGTCGACATGAACCTCAACAACCGTCCCTCCCTCCAACCACCTCAGAACGATGTGCCGCCCACTCATCACCGGCCGATTGAGTGCAAATAGAAAAAAAACTCACGTCCTCCTGTAATTATATTTGTCTTGTTGTAATTTTTATACAAAAAAATAGTCCTTTTGTTTGTAGCGTCTCATCTAAAGAAAAATAGATTTTTATAGAAGTTGTAGTCTCAAAAAAACGCGTGCCCATGCGAAGAAATCTCTGTAAAAGTATTACCATCTAGATATTTGCACATATTAAACCTGACTTAGTTGATTTCATAGAAAAAACTGTGTTTTACAGATTTACTCTGTACAATAGTCTCTCCTCTAGTTGTTTGTAGCATAAAAAACTCGTGATGATAATCAGTTGTACTCTTGTACATTTCAATCTTTTAAACTACAATTAACTCCACTTTTGTAAGTTTTTTTTTCTCGTCTCTGTAATCTCTCCTCTAGTTGTTTGTAGCATAAAAAACTCGTGATGATAATCAGTTGTACTCTTGTACATTTCAATCTTTTAAACTACAATTAACTCCACTTTTGTAAGTTTTTTTTCTCGTCTCTGTAAATGTGGATAGTGGTAATGATTTGAGGTGGCGAAAAAAAAGAACCTGGCTTTACTATTTTTTAGAAAATGATGTGTCTTCTGGTTATATCGGTGAAAAGCCGGTATTTCAGAGAGAAAATCTTGACCAGAAGAAACAATGTTTGATGATAAAATATTTAATTATATTAAATTTAAGCGTTTTAGACTTGTTACAAGTTAGTTGTTGGTTTTAGTGTGTACCATAATTATAGAGCGTTGTAGTAGTCCTCGAAAAAATCCACCGGATTTTTTTTCTGTTTTTTTTACCAATGTACACACTATTTTTGATGATGATCAAGAAGCTAAAAAGTTAATCATAATTATATGCATTCAACACCAAAACACAGAGACTATCAAAACCCAGATTTATAAATTGTAGTGAGATAGCGAGGAACTAATGTGTCTTTAAGGAACAATGATGGTGATGATGATGTGTGTATGATAACAATGAGGAATAAATTGCTCTTTGCTATAAAAAAAGAATAGAAAATTGTATTTTTTTTTCATTTCCATTCAAATTGAGTCGACCCTCGTGACCCAGATTGGATGTTACGAGTGTTGAATGATTTTGACGTTTTTGATTGACGGCAAGATATTACGCGATGATTCAGAAAAGTAGAAATAATGAGTTTCGCAGAGAAAGCAAAAACTCTGACAGTTTTCCCATTAGCTTTGATTGGCTGTTTGTGTAAGATGTTAGTGAGAAAATAGGCGACGAAAGGCACCGTCTGTCCTTTTTGCAGACGTGAGCGGCCAATTCATTTTTATCTGATTTCATTGAACCAACAAAAGTGTGACGCGAGCAAAAACAAGGGAGAAAGCATGGTGAAAGGAGGGAAGAGGCGTAAAATTCAGAGAGGAAGTCAACATTATTACACGCTTGTATAAATCGAACGGACGGAGTACTCACACGCACAAGACGACAAGCATATTTCATTGAGGATGAAGAATGGAGACACACGCATGCATCACAAGAAGACACACGGCATTTTTATCGACTACACAAATCCCAGGAAGCCCAGAAAAAGGAGAAAGTTAAGAGAAAACTTTGTCAGAGGACTTTTCACTTTTGCGGAAAAGTGCACAACTTGTCTTACTCTGCAGAGAGCTTGTTAAACACGCAAGCAATCTCGTCAAGAATTTCCGTCCAGATTTGCTTCAACTTTAGAGAAAGTTTTCGACAAAACTTAATTATTTGAAGGGGTGAAATATTAAGAATTTAATGAATATGAAAATTCGAAGCTGACAAGCGGTTAAATATTACTTCCAATTTTCAAAGTATGAATTTCGCACTAAATCGCAAACGAGCGGTAGCCACCCGCTCCGCACACATTCCTAAGGTGTGCTTCGAAGAGCTCTTGGCGCCGGCTACGTATTCCTCCGTCGAATTCTTGGACTCCGTCTTTGATTGCCAAACACAAAGTGAAGCCAATCCTAGATGGTGGTAACAATGGAGTAGTGTTTCCATCAAAAAGGGTGAGTAATAAACCTTCGAGTGCCTTCCCACCTCGAAAAAATGGTGGGGTGGAGAAGGGGAGACTGAGGCCAGTCAACTTGGCGGAAGTGCGGGATGGTGGTGGTTCTAAGGATAAATCTGCAGCTTCTAAGACGACAGTTCCTATGGGAACCATGATGATGATGACGGGCACATCTACTAGTTCCTCCACCACCCCTGGACTCACCTCCACCCCCTTGACAACTCTCGGTGGGAAAGGGAGTATTAGTGGGAACCGAGGCGTTATAGAGAGAGTGCAAGTGGTTCGCAGCAAAGAGGAAAGAGACAGCAGTCCCGACTGCATTCGGATGGACAAAGCGGGACTCCGCCTATTTCCAGACATTGGCGGCGGGGAAAGTGGGACTCTGAAGCTGCTCTCCCTCCAACACAACGGGATCACAAGGCTCGAAAACGTTCCCTTACTTCCTCAGCTTGTTGTCTTGGATTTGTACGACAATCGAATCGAGAGGATCAGCGGACTCACAGGAGTGCCGTCGCTGAGGGTCCTCCTTCTCGGGAAGAACCGACTTCGGAGAGCCGAAGGGCTGGACTCGTTGAAGCGATTGGAGATCTTAGATTTGCACGGAAATCAATTGCGCTACGTCGACAATATTGGGAGCCTTCCGGCATTAAGAGTTCTGAATCTGGCGGGGAACCTCCTGCGGAACGTGAGGACCATGGGACCATTTCCGTTGGCGGCGTTGACGGAGTTGAATTTGAAGCGGAATCGGATAAAAAATTTAGAGGGGCTCCACAAGACGCCACATTTGAGAAAGTTGTTGCTCGCGAACAATGAGTTGGGGAGTGTTGCAAGTTTGCAGCCCTTGAGGAGACTTGCCTTCCTCCAAGAGTTGCAGCTGGAGGGAAATCCTTTGGTGGGAGGAGCTGGAGGGAGTGTGTACAGGAATCAGGTGGTCACTCTGTTTCCACAATTGGATGTTTTGGATAGAGTGACCTTGACGGAGGAAATGAGAGCGGAGGCGAGGCAGTGGCACAAGGCGAAGATGATGGAGGAACAAAAGAGGAAGGAGGAGGAGGAGCGGCTTCAGAGGGAAATGGAGTTGGCGATTGGACCGCCAGGTTCGAGGGAACAAGTCATATTTCAAGCTAGGCGGAGGTGGGAGTCGCTTCGGAATTTTGTGAAGAGTTCTTCAACTGGACAGCAAGAGGGAAAGGGGGATGGAGGAAAAGGAAATGCGACATTTAAGACGGCGGTGAAAGCTGTGGTGGCAAAGCGAGGGGCGAAGGTGGCTGCTCAAGATAAGCACTTGTATCCACCGAGAACGCTGGATTTGGAGGTGTTCCCTGATGGAAAGGCGCAGTTGGAGATGATGGAGTCAATGTTGAGTGAAGAGAAGCATGGTGAAATTGCTCAGGAGGAGGTGGAGAAAATCTTGGAGGAAGGGAAGGCTGACGAGGTGGTCGAAAGTGAAGAAAAAATTACACCAACGCCGGTGGAAGCTTGCGAAATGTGCAACGCAGAGATCATGGAGGAAACGGAGGATTTAGTGCTGACGACAAAGGCACCTTGCGTCTCTGGTGGGACGGGAGGTGGTGCAGGCCAAAGTGAAAGCTTAGAGTCGCTTATAATTGTGAGACATGTGGAGGCAGTGGCGATTGAGAAGCCGAGTCGGGTGGCTGTGGTGCGACCATTGATCCGAGCCAATTCCTGCCAAGCAGTTCCAACTCCAAATGCAACTAGTCCAAGACAAGAGTTGGAAGAGGGGACCATCGCTGACAATAAACCCGTCATTCAAAACGAAGAGGTTGACAAGATCAAACTGGATTCACCTCAACCACCTCAGATTGGCTTTGACAGCAGTGTAAATGATTCCATCTCAACAGTCGCAAGCAACATTGAAGTCATTAAAGACGACGTTGAGAACCAAACCAAAGTGAGTGACACCAAGGTCACTCCACCTGAGGTGGAAATAGTTCAACCACCTCCTGAAGCTGTTGTGAGCAGTGGTATCCCTCAAAGAAAAAATATCTTGAAACAAATGCGGAGTATGAGCTTGGATTCGGCTTGCATCCCTCCAGCTGCCACAGGAGTTTCCCCTCTCTATCCCGAATTTCTTGGTAGCCATGGAGATAACTCTTTGGTCGCTAGTGACACCGGCTGCGAGGAGGACACAGAAGAAGAGGTGGAAGCTGAGTGTTCTGCAGAAAACCGATTCACAAATACATTTTTGAGTACCACCGCAACTTCCGTCTCATCACTTGTTCTTGCTACCGGATCAATGACGCCGAGACAAAGCAGTGCTGTCGCCGCAACGACAAATCGTCTCGTTCGTGACGACCCTCCAAAGTCCACATTTCCTCGAACACGATCCCAACGACTCAAAATTCGAGATCGTGCCCAACGCACACAGCTCCTCGCACGAAGCAACTCTACCTTGTCCCCAAGACCCACGACAGGCGGTGGCAAACATTATGGAGGTGGCGAAAAACGAGGACCAGTGATCCACCCGTCAGGGAGAGTGTTACGTAGATGTGAATCAGCCTCTAATCTGACGACGCCGTCTTCTTCAGTGACTTCTTCAGCAGGTGGACCAATTACTCCGGGAGGTGAGGTGGGGGAGGGAGGAGCTGGAGGTGGCACGAGTACAACTTTAGCGCACAGAAAGCAGGGAGTCGACTTTCTAGTCGAGATTGATGGCAAAGTGCTTAATGTATTTGGACAGGGTGCCCTGCGACACGCTGTCACGGTAAGTCACCTTTTTAAATAAAATTAATTGTCTCGTTTAATGATTAAATTGCTTTCCAGGCCTTCCCAACAAGCTTGACATGCCAAGTGACCACCGCCAAATTCCACTACATTAGCTACGACACGATGATACCATCATTCGGCAAGTTGCGCCAAGTGTTCCCCTCTCTCGAGCACTTCCACTTTCGAGCTAACAACCTCACCTGCTTGGCACAGCTCGATGCCCTCTCCGACCTTCAAGGACTGAGCTCTTTAGACATTTCTCCGGATGGGAATCCACTGGTGGAGCATCCCGCCTGGATGCACTACGCTAGCTACAGGCTCTCGCATTGGGGACTTCATGGAATCAATGGTCACGAGGTAACAACACTTTCTGTCTTCAAAAATCCTAAAATGAGTTTTTAAATATTCTTTTCTATGATTTCAGATATGTTCCGAGTACCGAGGAGGTGGGACCTCTGCCACCCAAGCAAAGGGCTTCGAGTCCTTGGGCTTTCTAGCGTTATCTTGCCTTCCCCAATCTGCCCTCTCACCACTTGCAAAACGGTTGCATATGCTTCACTGTTTTTGCTGTTGCTCCCCCTCCACCTCGTCGGAGGAATCGAGTGAGTGCAACTTTTCCACCTAAAACTACTCCAATCAATCAATATACTCATTCTTAATAATTTCGTTTGTAGATCGCATTCCAAAAGCGGCATCACTCCTGACGTCATCCTCTAAAGCAAAAGGAACCAATAGCCTCGCGCCTCCAGGAGATCACGCTTCCTCCTCCTCTTCCTTCTGTACCGCTTGGGACGACGACCCGGTCCTCCTCGACGTCATCGGTAAAGAGGCGTTAGTTTACTGTCCTCCGATTCGCCCTCCAGACGCGGTAGACACAGTGATAACATCAGAGCTCCCAAAAAATCTTGACTCGCCCCGTACACCAAATGTGGCGACGCCACGGGAGAAGAGTGTCATCGAACGCCAACGGTCCGACACATTCCTCCGCCTTGTTGACTCAGGTGCTGAGATTCTTGCCAAGGTGGACACCCTCGAGAAGAGGTGGCCCTCGCTGATGACGGAGATAGTGGAGCGGATCCTGATGGACATGCGTTTCATGGAGAACTACACAAAGAAGGAGCTGAAAAAGTGTCAAGATGCGAGTCTCATCACCAGTCATAATCATCACCATCATCCACATGGAAAGCGAATGTGAATCACGGCACGGCAATGTTTCCGCATATATCTTGTGAAACACTTTTTTTGTTTAGATTCAACAAAATTCCGATACAATTACCTCGTGAACATTTCACCGCAAATGACGGACTTCTACGATATTTTCATAATCTCGTAGCTTAGTACTTTTTGGTCTGCATGACAGATAATATATAAAGTGTCTTGGAGCTAATCTTTTGCAGTTTTGCGTAAAATCCCCAGACCACAATATAGTTACATAGTTGTGGGGATTTTCTGAATTTGTTTCTGTTGGAATCCGTTGCCAGCCAGCCTTAAGTGAATAGAAATGTATTGATCGACTACGTCGTAAAATAATGACTAATCAAATTAGACAACCGAATGCAATTATATTGGCTATAACTTTTGGCTTCCTAAGACTCTGCTGCGCTTCACTGCTGGCGTTGAAGTTGATTGGAAACAGAATGGAAAAATTGAAAAACAACCTGACCTATTTATGTCCCCATCAGCTAACTTAAATCGAGCTATTTGATTATCCAATACTGCAATTATGTGCAAGTTTATTCTACAACGATGCATTAGCTTTG
>JAHZMW010000631.1:0-24185 GCA_027743745.1 Alloscopus bannaensis | reverse complement strand
GTCGCTTGAAGGATTTGTGAAAAATTAGGTTAAACCTAACAGCGAAATAGGTTCTTCTCCGTCTGGGATAGTTTGATTGTATGCGGATAAGACGGTTGACCAGAAAAGATAAAATGCCATTCTTTGGAGATAGAAACGGAAATTTGGAACACCGACGTAGCACCATAAAAAACCGTATAAAAATCTTATACCGGATATATTCCTAACTCCCTTGTGTACAAGAAGCTCATCAACGTATATAGAGTAATGTAAAAAAAATTGACGCTTCTGTGGATTATCTTTCCTAATTTATAGGTCATCAGTGGTCAGTTTTCTCCGACTCCAAACTCATGCCGACGAATTGGCGATACGTCTAATATTATGGAGAACATAGGGCATCGGCTATATGGAACTATTTCTTAAATTTTCTTACGCATCTCAGGCTTCGATTATCAAAATGCTTACTACTATGTTGCCAAGCGATCGACTGTAGGAAATCATCAGGATTGATTCCCGTGTACGTCCAAACAACACGCAAATGGAACGAAGCAGCTCCCTTTGCGACCCCAGTGGAGAGGCTGGACTTTGAAAAGAATGGTAACACAACTAATGTATATTCAGATTCGGAAGGAGCGTGATCGATTACCTATAATATTACCTATCGAACCACACAACTCGCATTGCATGCAAATGCATTAGAATCCCTCGTCAGCTTAGAGTTTCCACAATTTACGATAATCGAGGGTAAATCACAAAGGCCGACAGCTTTGTGGAAGTTTTGGAAACAGATTAGCCCCAAACCAAGATATACATACGTATGTATTCAACAACCTCAACTCAGCGCGAGATACTTCAGTATTCCTGCGACAAAAGTCACCCATATTTTAGCGGATTTCGTATATAAGAACATCTCTTCCAGTTTACACAGAATAGTTTGTTCCGATGNTATGTATTCAACAACCTCAACTCAGCGCGAGATACTTCAGTATTCCTGCGACAAAAGTCACCCATATTTTAGCGGATTTCGTATATAAGAACATCTCTTCCAGTTTACACAGAATAGTTTGTTCCGATGCTTGTTTTCGAGCACCTGCAAAATGCAACACTTTCAGCGTATGTATTATTTGCATAAATACACACTTCCATTCAAAACATATGAATTAGTCAATTCTCGAAAGGTAGATGCTGGCGTGTGGAACGCTGGCAGTGGCAGAGCTTGTCATGTGCCAAACATCCGGACCGGGACCATCTAATAAACGGGCTTTCAAATGGTAATATTTTTTTCGTACGCAAACTAACTATCAAACTGAAGACCCAAAACAAAACTGTTACATAAAAGCAGGATACATATTTTGCGGATTGAATTCTATAAATTCTACTTCATCCAGAGTTCTACAAATATACAAGACCACAAACTTAAGAAATACGGTATGCCTATACTCTCCATTTCATGGACCAAACTAAAGTCACCCCAACCCTTCACAGTTTACACTGTCTTCTCCACTTACATAATTTCATCATTCCCATCTTCCACTCTTCGCGACACTCCAAGAATAATAATAAAAGAGCCATGAAACTGAAAGGAACCTTTTTCCAGCATTTTTACCTTTTCATACTCACAAGGTAGGGATACCTATGCACCATTTGAAAACTCCAACAAAAAATACATATCCTAAGGCATGTGTGGGAGATCCAGCATTCATCGCGGCGAGAAAAAAAAATTGAATGAAAGGGCGACTTCCAGAATCACTCTGAAGCTTCTGTGTGATGTGATCTCTCCACTGGATACCCTAAAGAAAAACAGTAATAAAAGCGATGTAACTTTCAATACAAGATCATTGTGTAGAAGGGATGAAATAAAATACTCGAGTACGACACAGTAGCAACACTTGGTAGCGAAGTCTCAAGAAAAGGGAGAAACCTTAGATTCTTTTCGCTTGAGGTTTTTCCTCCAAGCTATTATTACTAAAATACTCCTACAACATTGAAGCCGTCCTGGTTCCCACTATTAAAACCGTTTACATCTAGCTTCACATTGGTAGGCATGCTTGAAAGTGAAGAACAAGAAAAAGAGACGAAGGGTAGAAAAAATGAGTAAACTCAATTGCACCCCTGTCAGTCTGAATGTGTCAGGCATAGCTATCACACCAAGTCATCGTGTATCGCTGCGTCGCATCAGTTCTCATTATTTTTTTCTGCCTTTTTATAAACTACTAACAATACGCCAGACGGACAACAGCCTCATAATACCACACATTGTATTCCAACCACATTGTGAACAATCTTATCGAAATCTTGTGCTTTTTATACGAAATCATAATATCAAGCTGAGGCTCCTTTTGAAACACAAAGATCCAGCATACAAGAGCTAGTGTAGTCATTCATAATATTTTTACTGCGTTTCAAGATTCATTCAGATTGTTGTTAAGCTTTTTCTATTTCTTTGCTCCGGTTCTTTGTTTTACCTCAGATTTGAAAGGGTGTGCAGTGAGATGATCTCGGATTTCATTTCGGTGAAGGCGAGCATTTTTTTGGTGTTCCTATGTGGCTCGTTTAGCATGTATAAAAAATCTACATGAAACCGGTGTGGAAAACTGATTCAGGATCGAGAATGATGTGTTACACTGGAATGTGCAGAGAGGACACAAAGGATTATACTTATCATAACGAAATCATTGGAAATGGACTTTTGTGTGGAGGAGATTATATTCTAAAGTGAGCTTTGTCATTGTGAATTTCTGCGAATTAGTCATTTTCAAAAGGTTTGTGTGGACGTTGGGCTCTTTACAGCTTTTTATTGCAGTGATGATGCAGAGTGAGTCAGAGTGAATGTGAATTTAACATTTCCAAACTATCAGCGTCAGGAGTGGATGTAGCAAAGTTTTTATGAAGATCATCGAGTCTTGTGAGACGCCTCTTGTGTGCGTGCATATATAATTGCAAAAAAAATATCGAACGTGCTTTCAAGACGCTGATTGCTCATAGATATTCATACATCTGCGCAACAAATTGGTAAGAAGCAGACGATTTTCGACGTATTGACAGCGGAGAAGTGTAAACAAGCATTTTTGTGCAAATCTCGTGTGCTATATGGGACATGGAGGAAATCGTTTACGCATCAACGTGCTCATTTGAAGACTACGCGTTGTTTTACTAATGCCCATTCGTAGTGTCAAAAGTGTGACTGTTCACTGTGACAATTTGATGGGAAGTTGTTGACACGAAGAACTACAGTGTGCAAAGAGATTTGTCAAGATTTGTTACGGAAAACGTTCTACACCGCATGTAAATTACGTTCATAAAAAATGGTATGCAACTATAGTGCAGAGTGCATACGGAGAACAAAGATTTTGCTGTGCGTGGAAACTCACATTTTTCCGGTCTCTACCAGAGTCTGAAGACCAAAGTGTCTTCAGCAAACACTTTTTAAATAAGAAGTTCCTGTCGGAGTTTGCAACAGGTAAGCACACAGAGAAAAGTATATTCTCAAGAAAAAAAAAAGTGGTACATGGGATGGGAAAGGAGAGTCAAGTGCGAGTTTACATAGCATCGTTTTTTTTTGCATCCTTATTTTCAGCGGATGTTATTCTGCACTTAATGTGTACTCGTTTACAGAGGAGTTTTTAAAGCTCAAAGTAATTTTTATTTAAAATGTGCATCAGGATCTACACGATGCTTAAGTAGCCTCTTGTCAATGTGCAAATTACTATTTATTTTCGGATTATCATCTCTTCGTATGAATTATATAAATAGAGATATGAAATTAAGAGAAATAAAGGAAGTAGGTATTTGATCGGAACAAAATATGGTAATGAATCTCGTGGCTGCTGACGTCAACAGATTAATGTCGTTTAATGCACAACAACGCCCCAAAACTTATCGTTAGCCCATACTGATTAAGAGCTGGTATTATAATGTAAGCAATAGGAAAAGTATGATTGGGATACATTGCGTGCTAATAAAATGTCTCTCTGAATTACATTTGCTGATAAGAATACATTTCATTATTAGTTCCATATTTGAGTGCAATATATTTGGAGCGTAAACCCTGAGCTGGAAGCGAAACAAAACCGAGATAAAGCTTGTCCTTGTACGTTTAACTCATTGCATTCGTTTAAATACGTTATTATGTCATGTAGAGAATTGGACATACAAACTCTAGCAAGTAATTAGAGTAACATACAAACGATAATCCTGTGTCAACTAGGAATGTTTTAGGTCACTTTTTCATTTATAGAAATGGTTTTTTGTGTCAACAAAAGTTATCTGCTTCACATTGCACTGCCCTTCATCAGAACTTTAGTGTTTAGTTTTCACTGATTAGTTGATCTTTGTAGTCTGGAGTTGGTACGCCTCCGAGTTTGATGTAATTTGCAAGTTGGTTTGTGTCCTTATTTTCTCGGCAGATTTCTCACGTCTGCAGAAGGCTGAGTTGTGTTTCTAACCAAAAGATGGTTTAATTTGCAGATGTTATATTTCAAAAAATAATATGCTGAAAGCGGTTAGTGTTGAGAGTGACTCATTTTTACGAGATCTCACAGACCCATAAATTGTGGATCCTTCACTCTCATGTCAGCGTTAAATAAACCACGACTTTAAGCGAACTGTCAACATATTTTTACTGGTCAACAAAAGAGGCTCTCAGTTTTAACTTTTAGACTGAAGATATTCCGCACAAGTCTCATTTCCACGAAATCTGCGAACTGTTACAAAATGAAGGCATAAATATACGACTTCTGCATATTAGAGTTGTACCATTTGAATATTCATTATAATCCTCGAAATATATTTTGCACAGAGCTTCGCAAAACCATTTGCGAATTCGATGAAGTAATCACCATTCACAAAGAGTTCTTATTTAAATGGACGTGCATTTGACGAGAAGCAGTGAAATAATTTATAAAGAATTCTTTAAACACTTGGGATTTTCGACGAATATGTTCAAGACGTGATTTATTTTTTTGTATTTCTTAGTCGACTGGAGAAGAGCGGATGAAAAGTGACCGTGACCAATGCGCTCCGGTGTTCTAGTATGTGACGCCTCAAGGCTAAAACTTTGTTGTGTTCGCTTAAAAACTTTGTGAACTGTGACCATACCCGTTGGACTTAAATAGATACGAATTACACTGAGCGTTGACTTTATGTATTTTAACAATTGCCTGGAGAATTCATTAAAATGAGGAAGCTTCAACAAAGTTCCGGATTGAAGTCCGGAACGGATGCGGAAAGACGGAAGGCATGGCTCTTCGTCTTTGTTCATTTGCTCCTTCTGTCCGAGACGATGGCTGGAGAAGGAAGCACTGGAAGAATGGAAGAAAGGGGTAAGCAAAATAATTCTTGTCATTTGTTTCAGCTTCATTTACATAGACACACGTCATATTACTTCGGGAGTGAAAAGACCTCGTTTAAATGCAAAAGGCGGCAGATGTCATGAGTTATTTTATTGGATGGATGTCAACGCTTGATTTTACGTCAATGTTGCCCGCTGTAAAGTGAGCATATAACATTTTTTACAACCTGGACAATCCTGCAATGCGTACAACATGATTACTAATTATTCTTACGTATTCTCATATTTGCTAAAACAGAGAACTTTGAAGGTCATCATAAGCATTCATTTCTAGATTTTAGAGCGGCAGCACACAAGTGGCTTGTTTTAATTTTGACATCCTATTAACGTGGCCTCGCGTCGAGTGGTTTGGAATTGACGAAATTAAGATGCTTCCCACTGTACATAGCTTTATTACTATGTCAAAACTGAACTGGACGGATGTCTTTCTTGTATAAAAAGCGGGGAAAGATGATGTAATTATTTGGTGATGATGAGTAGCGCATACGATATTAGGACTACCTCCAATGCAAATAAGCAGGAGCGAGATTTACATGTGTCACGGTAGCATGAATTCTAATTACAAAATCGCAAGATTACATCATTATTGCGGAGGTAATGCACACAGCTCATAATGAAACAGGGAGTTTCATCTCAGTACGTCCTTACAAATATGAACGACTGTTGTAAGCTTTGTGGATTTTAACTTGATTAAAAGAAGTATATAAAGAATATACCATAGTGCATAGTGATCCTTATAATTGTAAATTCTAAAGGACACAAAGGCTGGAATATTTGTCACTTCTCAACTCTGCAATTTTCAATCCTACTTCTCCACATAGTGTTTTCTATTACATTGAGTTGAAACAACACAAAAAAATCTAAATTAATTTCATACCACGAAATCCCAGTAATTCCTCGGAATTAAATGTGATATACACGGATACCACCCACATTTCCTCACAGCTCTCAGCTTATTCTCGCCGTTGTGTGAGAGAGCGTACCTAATTAGTACACGGCCAGCTCGTCTTATATACACATTATGGAAAAAGTGTTGCAAAAATGTGGTAAACCATCAACACAAGCTTTAAAATCTTCACAAAAGATGGGAAAGATTTCCGTTCACGCACACATACCATCTTTTTGTACATTCCTCGTCTTCAAAAGAGCAATACTTTAAGGATAAAGGTGAAAAATGCTGAGATTTTGTAATCTTCACTCACATCAGTATATAAGCTATATAACGTATAGCATCCGCATTTAATTATATTTTCTTACAATTATATTCGGACCTCCGCCATTCATATCCAAGTTCCAACATTCGTGTAAAATCCCAGTATATTTTCCACAATACCTCAGAAATGAGCAATGTTATGGTAGAACAAACTCGACAACTCTTTCATTATTGCATAACCTCTGCTTAAACTTGCATGTTCTCCATTATATTACTTTTTTACAGGGAAAAGTCTAATCAACTCACATTCACATGATTACATACATTTTCCTCTTACTCAGCGCTCCATGTTCTAAAAAAGTTCTAAACAATACAAACATAAAATGAGTCTGATACTGCGCACAACTTCACATTTGTGTGGTTACGCTTAATTATATTATTTAGACGTGATTGCAACCGCTTCGCGTCTGTACTTTGAGCTCCGAATTAAATTGAAAGAATGCTCGGGATTAAGTGGTAATATCATTTTATAGCTAAAGCTTGAGTTTGCTCATCGGCATTACAGGCTTTGTGTAATTGGATAATGATTTAATAAAAAAAATACTTTCTTACGGAATATATAGCGAAGGAGAAAGATGCTGAATTTTTTTTAAATAGAAATTGTGGAATGTCATTTTCACAATAAAAATGTGCAACTATCCTTTAATCGATTATTGGAAAAGGACAACAAAAAGGTATTCTCTCCAGGAACGGAAGAGCTTGGCGTGGCATTTTTTCTAACAAAAAACACGCTACATTGAAGTGCCCCATTATTGATCTTGTAAAACATTCATTCATCATTGAGTCTCAGATTCATTCATGGAGTCTTACACTCGAGAACCTTTTTTTCTGAATGATTTTTTTCAACCCTCGAGTCAACTTTTTTCATCCCCCAAATGTCTGTGGACCTTTTCACACAGGTTGTTGTGTGGGCAGCACATGCATCTATTTCCTCATGATTTGAGTACCTGAAAATCTGAGTGAATCACATATTCCCAGTATGTTGATGTCTCTGAATCATTTTTACCGTAGCCTAAAGCAAGATGATGCACATTATTTGTGTCTTCCTTTTTCTCTTTGCGTATGCGTAGATAGCGTCTCTAAGAACTGTCGTTCCCAATCTGTTCCTCGTGGCAAGCATTCATCTGGAATTGCATGAAATTGATTGTGATTCTCAGTGAGGAAGGGGACTATTTTCAAGTTGTTGTTCGCGTAATGCCAGAAAATGGTGCATTGTTGTTAAATGCCTCTCTGTGAAAGTGTACTCCACCTTCTCTCGCTCTCTAGTATGACAATGATAAGTAGACAGTCATTTAGAGTTACATGAATTGCACACAATTGACAATGCCTCCTAAACTCACGTTTGTACACGAATCAATGCTCAAACAAGGTCCTTACAGCGTTTGCGCAGAACTTTATTGAAGTTTTTATGTCCTCTCTACGCTGTTGCAGTAAACCTTAACTTTAAAACTTTAGAGGCAGAAGTCCATGTGCAAAAAAAGTGTGTCTTGAGGATGTCATGCATCACAGAGACTCTCAGTGGCACTGTCTGCCTTTTGTCAAGCTTGTAGAAAAAAAAACGAGGAACATTACACGTTAATAAAAGGCCATCACGCAAATTTCATTCTTATGAAGTTCTCTCTGTGAAATAATACATGAAACTCGTCCACTCCTCTCATCGCCACATCTACAAATGTGCTTCTTGAGCATTTTTTGTCTGCTCCGAATAAAATGGCATTTTATGGGGGTGGTGGATTATGTTATATTATGATGAGTGATGAGCAGGGGGACAATGCCCCATAATTATTTTATTTTCTAACATTGTTAAAGTTATTACAAACCCTGCAAAGATACACTTGTACTTATTATTTTTGTTTACGTCCACATTTTGTCTGGGATGAGCTAAAGATCTTTTTTCATTTATATAACCATCTCTTCTAACATCATCCAGAAAGTTTATACTTTTTCAAAAACTTGTTGAGTAAGTATGATGTTATTATTATCAACTTCCAAAATCACAATTGCTTACCTCATCAAGAAATTGTGCGAATGTTGCAACAAAAAAATACGTAGTTTAAGAGAGCAAATGTTTGATGTAAGTTGATTACTCTCGATTAAAGCTTCTGTGATTTTTTACGGGTTATTTATAGCATACGAGAGAAGCTCCACCCTTTTCGTTGTGTCAAGAAATTTTTAAACTCGAGAATCACAGATAGATATCTAGAGACCACATAATGTGCTCTTTGAAAGCTGAGGCAAAGGTATTTAACATTGTCTCTGCAGAAATTGTGGCGTGATTTATGTTCATAATCGTGAAACGTATTCGTTTTGATTAAGAGACAGGAAAGCTCTCGAGTTCCTTATTAATGTTGTTGAATGGGCTGTAATTCTGGTTTCAAACCGTTGTCACTCTATATATCTATATATATTTGAAGATGATCGAAAACAAGTGTAACAATGGTCGTTTCATTCAACTCGAAAACTGACACGTTCACCGTCAACAATGACAGATCTTCGTCATCATCAGTTAAAAAGGAGGATGACATTGTTTTCGGGTTGAAAACGCAGAAAATGAGGGGGAAATCGTATGTATAGCTTGTAACACGTAAAACGAACAGATTTCAGAGTTTGCGACTTTTTAAATGTTTCAACGTTGACTTTGGTCTGTGTGCAACTTGTCATAAAATTGTACAACACAGAACGTACCTTTCTTCAAGACAAGACAAGAAAAGTGTAGCTGAGACAGGGAGAGATTCGTGGTTGAGCGATTTTTTGAGAAATGAGCCTGACATTTAACTTCTCTCTTTGTTGTTAAATACACATCAAAAGGCTACCACAAAAACGTACGGTGACTTCTCACATCTTTCCATGATACAACTCAAGTCAGTCTTCCATAACTTGAGATCCAGAACAGTGTTGTATAATACAAAAATGCACGCTATACTTTCTACAGAAAGATTTCAGAAAAAAAAGGACGAAAAAGGAGGAGGTGGTCAAAAAACGTATTTTTTTTCTGAACATTCTCTCTAGAATAGAGAATCAGCGTAGCGTGCCGTGTAAATGGACATTTTGAGCACAATTCCTTCGTCTTACCACACACATTTTTATAGGCAAACATTTAAATACACATCAAAAGGCTACCACAAAAACGTACGGTGACTTCTCACATCTTTCCATGATACAACTCAAGTCAGTCTTCCATAACTTGAGATCCAGAATAGTGTTGTATAATACAAAAATGCACGCTATACTTTCTACAGAAAGATTTCAGAAAAAAAAAGGACGAAAAAGGAGGAGGTGGTCAAAAAACGTATTTTTTTCTGAACATTCTCTAGAATAGAGAATCAGCGTAGCGTGCCGTGTAAATGGACATTTTGAGCACAATTCCTTCGTCTTACCACACACATTTTTATAGGCAAACAAACGCTGAGCAAACTAAAAAAAATGTATTGGATTTTGAAGTTTTAAAGCTGCTTTCTCACTCAACTGGATATTTCTGTCGCTGTGCTCAAAAATCACTACCATTATATTTTACGAGTGTAATGATGCTCCGAGAATATTACGGGACGTAGTGAAAATGCTAAAAGTTTGTCGTATTTGTTCAAGTGAAAAGGAGCGCTGGAAGACTGTTCCTGGCTCCAGAAAGGAATATAACGATAATGGAACGTGGTGTCGTCTGTCTGCCACCATAACTTGAGGCATAACTCAGGTCATTGCGTAATCGGCCGACTGGCTGATTAAGCTAAACCACATTGTAAAGAATGTGAAGTGTCACAGACTCTTGGCAAAAAAAAATCACAGCAAGACAGTTAAAAACATAAAAAAAGTAATATGAATATGCGATTTTTGTAAGTCATCATTTTCACGAGGTGTCAATAGCACACCAGGCTAAATGTCAATTTTTTTTCAGCCTCCCTCTTCGCTTGTGCGATGGTGCAATGATTACGATCAGCTTCACAAATAATAATGTCATATCCAGGCATATCAGTTGGAGTCGATATGTCAGTGTCAAGTTGGCCTGTTTTGTTAGTTTTTCACACTAACCCTGACGCACCCTTATTCTGTAAATACGGGGTTCAAATACTTTATGTGGGCTTTTCTCAAAAAGTAAATGTGTTCCCCATTAGTTCGTCGTAAAGTGGAGGAAACGATGTTTTTCAATGTGGAGCCACCATATCTCTGCAAAATCCGTTAAAGATCCGAAGCTTGAAGAACATTTGGAGCTTATATTGGATCAACTCATCACTTTTATATATTTTTACATAACTGTGATTCTCCCATTCACGTGCCAACTTTAATCGTGTTTTTGTTGAAGGAAAGCGTTTAAACGGATGAAGATGAAATCTCATCAAACCTGATGTTATAAAAATATAAAAATTCTATGTACAAAAAATTGTTCATATATAGACTTTTTATTGACAGCTTACCAGAAAAGAATGGTACAGTGCGTTGAAAAGGAGAATGCAAAAAATAACATTTTTCAATGCCTGTGTGTAGCAGCATGCGGTGGAAGTTAAAATACAAATTTATACATTGAAAACTTGTCCGTGTGCCATAATTTACTTATCCAATCATATAATGACTGTTTTGTTGGAATTATATATATATGAATTTTGGCAAGGGAAAATTCAACGGTCAATTCCATTTGCACTTGAGATTCTTTTTGGTTGTAAAAGGGAGAAAACTACGCATTACGTAAGATTTGTATTTGGGCTCATAAAAGCTGAAGATTTTAGCAAAACAAAAATCTAAAGCAATTTTATGAAGTTTGTATCGTATACTAAGAGGCGAAAGATTGGGATAAGATCTTTTATAAAAATGAGTCACCTCATTTTTGCTTGGAATATCACGGTGATGAACAAAAGAGTTTTTTTCCGCTTGCAAGCTGACGCTCATCTTAAGGGCACTTTTCTATTGTGTGCAGATAATTTTATGCTGGACAAGCCTCAGCCTCTTTGCACCTGCACTGACAAATGTGAGAAAACACATTGTAATAGTAGTTCAAGAAAGAACCTTGAATTCAGGTTTTTTTTTCATTTCCGGTCACTTTCCACATCGAATTCTCGCTGCGTAATGATGCAAGAATCAGAAAGTGGTTAGGCCTCTACACTTTTTCAGAGTTCTCACACCCACCCGACGGCAAAATTCTGAGTTGTTAACGATGATGCAAAGACACCCCATAGCATGTCAGCATTTTTTATAGGTGGACCCCTTTCTGCTTTAACGAATGTCTGGACATGTAATCTGCAAAAAAATGACAAACGTAAAACACATTTTAAACAAACAGAACAGGCATCCATCTATTGACTTAACGGACCATGGGTGTTTTCATATACAGAAACATAAAGATTTCCTGTTTGACGCAAACAAATGTTAAAATTGATTTACACTCAATCCACCCAAATGAAAACAAGTCGGGATTTGATGAATGAAATCTCGAATTTATATATAAAAAACCACTGGAAAAACATGACTCAACAGCTGCACTGCTTATTCAACCATTCATTCTAAAAAATCTTCAGATCTATTTCAATGATCAGAATATCTTTACAATTCCACTTCCTGTGCGAGTGGTTGGCCTCGCTTTTGAATTAGTCCAGAGGCATGATTTCATCCAGTAAATTAATCCTCATCATCATTACAATCTGAGGAACCCACATTATTTATTACATACATAGATACATAGCACGTTGCGGTTAGAACACAAAACAAATGTGACACTTTCATTACTTCGCTTCGAGAATAATTTGAATTTCATTGCTGTTCGTCTCTGATTACATAAATGTGCTCCAGACATTTGCTTATCATCTTTCAGCGCTCAACGATACTAGAGGCTATCCCAAACCTTGGGTTTGAGGGTGAACCGACAAAAATCCCGCAGGTTATGACTGGACGATGTAGTAAAGTTGTGGCCTTTCATCTTTTTTTTAGAGATGCTTCATTTGATTTCTACTCCTACACAAAATAAAGGAAGACAACTTTGTGGAAGTACAAATGTGTGGGAGCTTTTTTCTGAGGGTCCGAAATGTTACGGAGGAGCAGATGGTTAAGTGCAATAGGAAAAGTAGCAGACGAAGAATCTTTCACTTCATTACGAGCAAACCTTTCGACATCGTGAAGGGGTCGTGAGAAAATGTTCAAAAATAAATGGGTTCATCATCTTCAGTCTTTTTAAGTAAAAACAAGCTCGAAATGTATACTTTTTGGTCTTGTATAAGCTTAGAATACGTTTATGTAATAACTTGAAGAGGGCTCAGTTTGTGGGAACTGGAACTGTTATTGATAGAATGCTATAGGATAAGATGAAAACATCGTGGTATTTTACACCACCACACAAAAGCCAATTCAATTAAGGAACACACCAGAGCAGACTCCCAATTCGAAGAAAAGGGACTCCTCCATTTCCCCTTTATGCGTGTTTTTAATCTAAAATCAACATGTGCACAATGCCTGGAGAATATGTATAAAAGTCCAACAGCCGGAAAAGCATGAAACACGAAAGCCTCAAGACATGACTTCCATTAAAAATGGGAGACACTCGGAGCAAGTTTGCAAGTTGACTGGCAGCCGCACGTCACTCTCTGGAATGCTTGATTGCTCCACATTTTTATGATACTAATTTTTATAAAAATGTCAAAAAAAGTACATTTTTTGTCATTTTCTCCATGATTAATGACTCCTCCGCTTCTCGTCGTTATTTCCACTGGCTTGACAAGTCTGACGAAAAACAAATATGTAATATTTGAGATTAACGACTTTATCAACGAACCTCACCCTGAAAACCCAAAAAATTCTTAACCATAACACAAAGTAAGTATTCCCTGTGCTCAGCGTCAGGTTGCAAGCGCTGCTCCCACTTTTTCTACAGGATTTTTAAGCTCTGTATTTCTAATGGGGAAATAAATGGGAGCTCTTCCACTATCTTTTCTTACCGATTAAAAGCGTATGTATATACGTGATACAGTGTCAATTTCAGTTTATTACTCGGAGATCTTATATTTAGAGCAATTCCAACGGATAAACAAGACTCTCTTTGTGAAAGAGTGCCAAAAATCTAATGGATCTTCTTTTCTTGCATATATAATGATACGAAGTCTGCTTGCATGCGAAATCTACACGAGTCAGTGATTTTTGCACCTGGCAATAAACGAAAAACTGGATAGAGATGATGATAGTTTGAATAAAAGCTGCGAAAAGGTGCTCCCATAAATCTCTGTGAACAAGTAGAAAAGGAAATAAAAGGGTAATGTATGCAAAGTGCAGAAATGTAGTCTAAAAAATATTTGACGATGTCTTTCACCTTTTAATGGGTGTCTCATCAACACCTTCATTTTTTTCAAGTCAAAATCCTCATGATTTCAGCGAGAATTCTTTGAAATAGGACGACAATTGATGGGTTGAATGAAAGTCATTTAAGACGAATTTTTGAGAGTTGTGATCCTCCTAATTTGTAGGCTTATCTGATTTATCTTAGCACCTTCGGTAAATGGGACGCTGAAAGACAAGCTGTCCTCATTTGCTCATTCATTAAGGCTCGTTCATCCTCACAATTTGCGACTACAGAAAAAGAGTTATAATACTGAGACACACACCCTTTTGTAAAGTTCAGCGTTTTTTATGGGTGTCACTGTTTAGAGAGAAGGTTGTTTGGATTTTTCTTCCAAAGTTCCTCTTGATAGTGCCGCTGTGTTCTGAAATGTAAACCTAGTCTCACATTATTGCGTTTGTGCTTCAAGAAATTTTACATGAGTTGTCGAAGGAAACAGTATTCTCGGGTCTGTTTTAAAAAATTGTCATTGCCGCCACATCAAAACTTATTTACCTCAGCCAATCTGGCTCACCTCAGTCATTATGGATCCCGTTGACTTGGGAGGGTGGCGGCAATAGCAATTTTTACAAGTGACCCCCGTAAATACAATTTTCTTCGACAGTACACACAAAACCTTTGTCCTATTCTTCGAAAAGGGGTGCACATTCATGGAGTCAGTAATCACTCTTTACACTCCACACAATGGTTTCACACACTGAATTCTTTGGTCTCTAAAATGTCGCTTCAGCCATTCCCTACATTCACCACTACTACATGTGAGCTCCCAGAAAACTTCATAATATCACAGCAAATTACATATAAGAGACTCTAAAACAAGGCTCTCCCTCAGCATAATTATTACAAGTAATAATAACATCACATGAAATGAAACCTTGTATTTTTTCACCCTCTTCGACAGAGAGCGATATAAACCCAGTATTTAAATTCCTTTTCAGCTGAAGTCAAAGCGAGAAATTATTCAAAAAGTGAGTGCACACTCGTTCAGAGGAATATCATGATTACTCAGGGAACTCCAGGATAATTTAATGGCATTACATCAAAAACAAGATGATTGCTCCCATTGTGCATATGCCTACACATAGGCCTGTATGGCGTCTGTAGATTTTTTGAAATTTTACATCATTAATGCTCAAGCTGTCACGCTCTTAATTGTGTCAGCGTGGTTGGCTAATTTCATTCAATCAACTTTTTCCTCCCCTCACAAAAGCCTGCAATTATCAAGAATTTAAGCCTCACCACCACCACCATCATCACAATACATATTCACATTTCACACCCTCATGGAATATTTTTTTTAAGAGGGTGATCCACAGGATGACCTCTGGAGTGTCGTTGATCGTGTGAAGTTATTGGGATCATGAGTACAACGAGGTTAAATTAGCTTTAAAAAAATCGTAAATATTCCAGCGTTGTAGTCTCAACCTATTTTATTTGTATTCTACGCAGTCATTTTTTTCTGAGCTCACAACGTTGTTGCATTGTTGGTGCACTGATTGTTACAAAAATCTGAATGCACTTTCATTCACTGTTCGAAACCCACACACCACAAGACATAGCAGGATCTATAATTGTGGCATCTTTTGCTGACGTAGACGAAAACATGTTACGTTTTACAAACTATATAATAATACCAAGGAAAAACGTGCATCATCAACAACTTTGACATTACATATCCTTCGTTGGTCAAAGTGGGAGAACATAATGCGTTTTAGACGATCATCATGAGAAAGTCAGGAGTCACATGGTTCTCGTGAGAAAAGTTAATGTCATAACGTAACATGGAATTGTAGATAGGAAAGTTGTAAATTGCTCCGTACTTCTATGCATATTTTCTGGGCGATATTACACAACGAGATATCAGACACTTTTGTATCTCAGGAATTTTGTTCTTGATACGTGTATTTGCTGGGAGCGGAATGCGTGGATCTGCCATAATTTTTTTTAAAGCCCTTGTTAGACTTTACCCTGGTTTTATACGATGCGTGTAAATATTGTATATATTGTGCAAAACCATTATATACGTAACATCCTGATGTAAGTTGCGTATTGTGGTGAGAAATGGCTACAGCGGTTCAATGTCCACGTTGCAAAATCTTCGTCGCAAGACATAGTAGAGTTATTATCACATATCTTTTGAATCATAACATTCTATTATCGAAGCTTTCCCTCGTTTCTTGTACGGAGAGGTTTGGTGTAATTCTACCAATGCCACGGGAACTTTCCCACAGCGAAGAATACACGTTGAGTTCTCCCCATTTAGAAAGCGTTATGTGTACATCCCTATCTATCTTGCCAAATCAAGCAAAAACCCCGAGAAGCTCCAAGCTCGTTGGGAAAGGAGAGGACTCTGTTTTCCCGAAGCTGTCTTCCGAATATTATAATATGATAATCAACTGGGCTTCATGTGATCCCATATTTTAGATGTAATACATAGTTCTCGCGTTGGCGTCATGTGCGCTTTAATATTAAGAAAGTGACCATAAAAAGGCTGAGTATTTTTTGCATATTTGCATAATTCTTGAGAACTCTTTGTGACTTCCTTTTTTACGGTAAAATAGATTCGAGGATAAGATTTCAAATCAACTTGACACTTTCTCTAATCAATGAAATACTGCTTTACAAAATGGTGATTAGTCAATAGATTAGAANCAATGAAATACTGCTTTACAAAATGGTGATTAGTCAATAGATCAGAAACTCGTTAGGAAAAATCATTGTCTGTCACTCGAAGACAAGGAATTCCAGACAATTACATAGCAAAAGGGCACGTTCTCCGTCAAAGTAGAATGTCAACATGGACCCCATCGTTGTCGCAGTAACTCAAAAAAATGTCCACCGATTTGTCACAGAAAAAGTGTATGCGTAACTTCCAAAGATAAATAGAAGGGGGTAAAAATTTGGAGAGGGTTGAGACTCTCTGAAGATTAGGAAATGCATTTTCAAGAGGGTGCGGAACGAAAAGGAAAATATTCCCTGTAATTGCGGAGTAGACACGAAGAGACTGTCTTAAAGAAATTCTTTCCTCTAGAAAAAATATTTTTCCAAGATAAAGCTGAAATCAGCGTGACCGAGCAAATTTCAAGTTTTTCTTACTCATTCCACAACTACCATTCTTGTCATCGTATACTTGTAGCACATAGAATTTCAAAGAATCAAGTGGGATAATAAGGACATTTTTTGTGCTCCAGCACTCTCACAATAGACATTTAAACTTCGTGTAGCTTCCACATTACAATTGTGTTGCCTCCGTAAAAATCAGAGAGATTGACTATTTTTTTTAGCTTCGCACACTCAACCTCATCTTGCCACTGTTCCTTGTTATTTTTCGACTCTTGTGTAGCTTACAGCATGGTAAGTCTGTTTTTGGAAAATTGAATGTCTTTTCCATTTTGTCCCTGATATATAATCATGCAGACATGCTTTTATTGCTCCGTTGTTTCTTTTGTTCACAAAAAAATCCTCTCACACATTACGTACTGCAAGACCACAAGAAATGATGATGATGATGGCTATAGAGAATTCATGGTGGCACAGAGAACTTTATGCTGGCTGGAGATTTTTTTATTGGACTTCTGAGCCAGAGGCAAACTGTAAAGTATGCACGAAATGATGCGAGATGTGTTTGTGATATTATAAAGATTCGTTTCGTATGCAGAGCTGTGCATTATTATTCTGGAGACGCTTCGTGTGAAACATGAAGTGCAATTTAAAAGTGCAGCGTATATATACATTTTTTATATATGCACAAAAAATCCGTAATTACGTATGACCATAAATATATACCTTGATTTAGAAGTGCAGTGTTAAAGTTTGATGTGAAAGTCTCCCGGTTTGACGACATGAGAGTCATGCTGCTTTTGACAGGAGTGCATAAAATTATTGGATTTTCCATTTGCGTGATATATGACTGCGGATACGACAATGACAAAGTGAAAGCGGTCTTTTTATTTAAAATGCATCATAACTAACCTAAAGTTTTTATTAGGCTGTAAATGCAAGGAACTATAAATGAGGATTACGTATTGTGCATTAATTACTTGATTTTTATTATTTAGGCATTATTTATTAATGGTGATTGCGTACAGTAATTTATATGTATTATTGTTTACAAAGAAGCCTTTGGAGTCACAAAGAGTCTCAGAAGACTCGAGAGGCATCTACCCATAAATGTCTACCGTATTTTCCTACACAGAGAATGAAGTAATCCTGATTGAGGTGAGAGTCTCTAGGGAGCACACCTGAGAATTAGTAAACCGGCAAGGTGAGACGAGAACAACGACTCTCAAGAAGCTCAGAGATGTAATGATTCTTGTTGGTTTCTTAACTCGTGGAGAGGTGGTGTGGAGGACTAGGATGCGTCTCGATTTTCTATACACAAAGTAAACAGGTGTCTTGGTCGGTTACAAAGATTTTTTTAAAAAGTTGGGTCTTTTTGTGAGGAGAGCCCAAGATTTTGATCAGCATCTAGTGGGCTTTGTCCAAAACAGGATTTTGTCATCCCTGTTGGAAAAAGGCTATCTTTCTTGGGAGATGCAACAGGTTGCGATCGTGTTGCATGCTTAGTATTTTATTATTACAAATATACATACAATATTCACTACTTGTATTGCATTTCATATAAAACGCTCATTCATACGGTTTCAGGAAGGAAACGCGTACTTTTTATTTAAAAAAAATTGTCAACCCATTTTTAAATCTTTATTAAAAATCTTTAGAAATTTTAAAAAAGACGGAAAGGGTTTCATCAGCTCTTCTCTTTCGGTGTCAAGTTTCTCTTATAATCAAACCAACTTTTAATTACGACTGTCTTCCTTCCCAAAGAAGAAAGCATCAGCAGTAGTGGTGTATCACATTTCAGAAAATTGTCACCACAAAAGGCCCTCTCCTTGAGATAGGGGACTACATCTTTCCCACAAGATGTAAACAGATTAAATTTCATATTTATGGGACATTTAAAAAGAAGGAGATATACATTCTTGATGAGTCTTTTGGAGTTCCCTTACATAGCATAAGGATAATAATTTTTTGTCCTATCTTGTGGAACAATCATGGCAAAATTTATGTGCATTTTAAATCTTTGATAATAAAAGAAAAAGGAGTAATAGGGCGTGATTCTCATGGCCGCATTTTTTTGGACTTTCACATACTAAAAGGTCGTCCTGTCCCCTGGAACAATCGAGTATAGATTTCCTGATATAATTTGATGAAGATGTGAAACATGGGAAGTGGAAAAGATATTAAGAGTTTAGAGAGAGTATCCGTATTGAAAGGAGAATTTTATCGGAAACCATATCGGAAAACGACCTGGAAAGCATATCTCTCTCATAAAATCTCTGAACTTGTGCAAACCTTATTGGACGGCTCACAAAGTTCGTAATACTTGTTGAGATTCAATCCTCAAGATTAAAATTGTGATGAAATGCAGTTTTTAAGTGTTTCAAAGAAAATCGGGCCTGCAAGCAATATATTTCACGAAAACGAAAACTTTTTTATACGACGACTCATATACGAATATCTAATACACAAATAAATATTTAAACTTATGCGAATTGACAGAAACTCCGGAACTTTTACGAAAATTTACTACAGGTCGCCCGTTGACATATTATCTATTACCTATCGTACAGTTTGTAATGAACGAAGCAATATGAAGATAAAGAAGACGCAAATGTTACACACATTTTACTGATTTTCTTAAGCACTATACATTCTTCTAAACGCATTCCAATGATCGCCACTTTTCCCATCCTTTTCCCTGTTTTGTGTCATTCACGACATTTTCATGGCGCTCATCAACAAGCCAAAATTCCTTTGGTCACCGACCAAGTCTTCTCTGACATTGTGCCTCCGAGCCCTAATCCAGATCACTTTCTTACTACATCTATGCCACATTGCTTAAAAGCTTTTGCATACAACACGTATAAAAAATGCTAACCAACCCGTGGTCGTGATGTACTGCCTCGTCATTCATTTTTCAAATGGGACCACTACCCATTACATCAGTCTTCTCTGTCAATTCTCATTTACTCGGCGACAGATTGAATATATATAAAAAATCCTGCATTCTGTGAATTCCACAAACTTCATTTTACCTAAAAAATTCACCTCAGCACACATGTACCGTATACCGTCTTTTATCCGGCTACTTCGTCGAGTCACGTATAATCATAACGATCCTTCCTCCAACATCGTTTTAGAGATTTCACAGCATGAAATGTGCAAATGAACTCGCCACTTCAACACATATAACCATATTTTTCGTTGAAAAATAAATACCTAAAACATACTGTATATTCTCTCCTCTCATCATTCCAGAGGATGCTTATATAATATCCATAAATAAAGCTTGAAAATGAAAAGAATTTAAATCCGGTACACGATCATCATGTTGTTTGATAAATACACATGATCATTTCACCATTAACAGCACACCAACCACCACTTCTTCAAACTTTTTCAGCGTTTCTCTCTAAAAGTCGCTATATAAGGATACAACTTGTATCTCAAGGAATCGTGCAAATTACCTCTGGCATTGTGTGAGCCTTTCAAAAAATCCCGATAATTTTCAAGACGAGCTTTTGCAATCTCACAAAATCGATAAAAAACTGGAAGAATACTGGGGGAAAAGTAGTTTAAAGGATTCTTGACATTTCATCATCATCATTATAATCATCCTCGTGTGGATACACGTTGCAAGTATTTCTGGCGAAAAAGATTTTTTTATTGCTAATACAACATACCTGAAACTGTCATCATCATCATATCACAGTTTTGGATTTTTTTTCAACATTTTCAACTCGAAGACTTGTTGATTGTACACTGTTCACGTGCAACTATTTGTATAAAAAACGTACTCGTATACTAGTGGAGGTGAGCTTCTTAGGAAGCAGCCACGAACAAAGTGTCCATTCCGATTTACGCAGAGTTTACGACGTGTGCACCAAAGCCTTATAATTTTTAGATCTAAGAGGCTTAATTGGTAATTACAGGAACGATATTAGCTAATCGATGCATAAACAAAAGGTAATGGAATGTGAAGATTCTTAAGCCGAAAAAATGTGTATCTTTGTGCATTGGATTTACTAATCTTTGGAAGAAATACAGGACCAACCTGTTGATGTGCTTCAAGCGAGTACACAGAATTTGGCAATTACAAACTCTCCGTATAATGAAGAAAGATAGAAAAAATACATGATGGGATCACATAGTGAAAACAACTTTTTTTATATGCAACCAAATGCAGACAAGGAAATGGACTCTTGCCTTTTTCGCTGTAATGTGTGTGGAAGACACGTATAAAAAATACGATGTCTTCTATGTTATCTTCGGACGGGGCTTCTCAAGGAATGCTGAAACTGAAGAATGCTGAGGCAAAAAAGTAACCAGTTCACAAGCCGAGGAAAGAAATGCTCATCTAGTGAAGAAGAGCGTGTTTTTTAAAATGTATTCCGGAGAGGATTTTTGTATTCGCCGTTTTTATTGTGTGCTTCCCTGTTTGAATACAAAATTGTGGTGAAGGACGGAGAAGTGATTTTTGTAAGACAAGAGTCTTTTTCATGTTTGTGTTTTTGATCCATTCCAAAATGTGAGGATTATGATGATTATTGCAGGTTTATATTTGTAATAAACATTCCTGAGGTTCACACACCGATTTTTGAGGTTCACATTTGGAAATGAAATCACTTTTTGGGTTGCAAAACGTATCATTTTCTTGACCAAAAATGTGCCCATTATTTTCGTGCTGTATGAGATTCTTTTGATGAGTTTTTGTTTGTGTCAAAATCATATATTTTTTTGTAATGCAAAAATGATCCTGAATTTTGCAGTAATTTCACCGTAACCCTTTTGAGAATAGGTCCTCAGCAAGAATTCATTTCCTTTATTGAATTGACTTTCATTTTTTTTCTCCACTTATCGTTTGATCTCAGGTCAAAAAATCATTCAATTTTGTGTCCGAGGAATGCTCGCAATTCCAAATTGAGTCCGCATTAATTTAACTGGTATATAGTAAACCACACAAGAATCCGGTTTAATTTGGCGAATGTATCAGAGGAAAACAACAGAAACATTTTTCTAAATGATCATTGACCAGAATGATGATGATGGGTGTAGCACAAAATATATGTGGGCATGAGAAGTCTTGAACTCTTCAATTAAAATTCCTGTCGAGTCCGAGTTGATGTGTTGAGATCAAATTTCAGACTCTAATCGACCATTAGGGTTCACACAGAGTGAGTTTCGGGATTGCAAAATACGGTATTTCAACTCTGACGAGACAAGATTTGTTGATGTGATTATTTACAAACTTTTCTAGATCACTTCTGACACAAACAGATCTCTTTCGTCATCCTACGATATTAAGATGTCGTCCCCAGATTTAAAAAAATGATTTCAAAGGAAATCCTCCACAATTCGAGGGAAATATCTACTGTTTTTATTTTGAAGCAATGAACTTCATGATGTCACCAATGCCAATTGTTTTTGGGCATGTACGAGTTTTTTATCGGCTCATCGCATTACACCCATCTTAGAAGAAAGGTGATGTAATTCAGGGCAAGTTAGTACACATTCTTCACCAGACCGACAACCAAACGCTGGCGACTTCCCTGAACATCCTTGTCGACCATAATTGGGCACCCGGAACCCTACAAACTGAAGCACAAGCTGGCAATTAGGATAATTACAGATTAAGCTTTTGGCGCCTGGACATTAGGCCCTTATTTTGGCTCCTCGAAAATCCAATCGTCAATATAAAAGTAAAAAAAGTGTAATTAAATTAGAGCCTCCTTCCCCTTAATGAGGGGATAATGATAATGGAGAGACTGGACAACAACCTCTGGAGAATTTCGATACTTCCTTGTAAAAAAAGTGGTGATTTTCTTCGTACATTTTGATGGCGGAATTTTTGTAGCATCTTTTATAATCTTTCTTTACGTCCTTCTTCGGCATTTTAATGTTGTCCATCCCAAATAAGGGATGATACCGCTTTTTTCCTCTCTAAAATTCCATTCCCGTACGGGATACTAAATCTTGGTTGCATTTATCCTCGGAAATTATATAGCTAACTTTTTTTACGAGTGCGTTTGTAAAAAATTTGTTACCTCGCAGTTTCAACTTGGGGTTCACATACAATTTTTAAGTTCTGTTACATTTTCGTAGGTATCATCAAGAACTTGATCTGGTTTATCAAACCTTTTTTCTTCAACTTGAACCCCAACTGGCGAAACGAGAGAAATTTCACTTCGCATTCTGTGATGGGACAGGGTTTGTGATGAATCTCGATTTTTTTACACCCTTTCTCACCCTTATGCATATGTATGTATGCATATGAGACAGTTATAAAGTTTTGAAATAAAAAAAACAGTAGGAATAAAGAGAGGAAGAACGAGAGGCTTTTTGTGAGATTATTTTCATGCCTTGAGGCGAAATCAAGATGAGAAAAAGTATTGAGAAAAAAAATGAAAAACTAATGATGTGAAGAATATGAAGAGTCAACAGCCGAAGACACATCGTGTGGCATAATACCTATTTGAGGCTACCTTTCAAGGTCGTTTTTCAAGAAAATAAGGACTCTGCTGGAAACTTTACCTTGTCTTCATCATCCCTTCCTTGTCTCTATTTTTTCTCTGGAGAGATTAAAGATTCTGTTGATCTTTTAGCTTGAAGCTCTTAATGTTGGAAGAAATGATAAGTGTAACAATTACGAAGCTTGATGGACTAGATGAAGCTGAAGATAGAGAAAAGGTTTTGTGATATTTTCGTGGACAGAATTGTGGGATGATGAGGATGCTGATTATAATGATGGGCACTTTGGGGTACTTTTCGGAGAGAGCTGTTTCAGGAGACAATTCGAGGGAAAAGTGGTTGTAATAAGGACGCATGCGGAAAGAGGTACTGCGGGATAGATGGTCATGTTTTGGTCTCTTGTCGAACTCCTGAAACACGATGTAATGGCCCTTGTTGTGAGGTGAAACAAGTATCTCTGAGATAACCAAGTGTTTACTTACTCCAAGCCACAAGATGGCTGGATATCGTAAAAACGGAGCTTTTAAATGAAGTAATAATTTGAATTTTTTAAGGGTTGATGATGGGGATGATATTATATAAGGGTTGGTGGTGGAAAATTGAATTGGTGTTTGTGTCACGTTTCCACGAAGGAAGAAGAGGTAATAATAACATACAACACCTGCAGCACCTCCAAAAGTTGAGAGATCCTAGGAAAAGGTAGTACGGGAAAAAATGAGTGCGAATCTGCACGATATATTATTATTACGGGCCTTTCTGCATGTGTGTGGGCTAGTTACAGGGTGAAAGGCGTCAGCCACAAGAGACGA
>JAHZMW010000630.1:0-18613 GCA_027743745.1 Alloscopus bannaensis | reverse complement strand
AAGGAGTATAAAAATACTCACATTTCTCGGTTCGCTCTGTCTGTTCACCTTGCTCTTTTCCCTTCGTCCCACACTCGTTCCGTCAACACAGTGAGTCACAAGAAGCTTTACAAAAGCAGAGATTTGCAAAACCAGAATACTTCACCATGTTCATCATGTACTCCTCATGTATCACTATATAGACGCTACAATTTGAGTAAATGAGAAGAAATGCATGTCATTACGCTTGTTCAGTATTATGTGACTTACGCCTTTGGAAAGCACAGCTTTTCTGGCCTTGCAGTTGTGTGAAGTACTCCAATATTTCTTGTGTTGTGGCCGGCACTATTTTTTTCTGTCAAGAACACTATATAGACTTTGTCTAATGGTAATTGAAATATTTTTTTCGTGGGTCAATCCGAAAGTGTTTGTCACTTTGGGAAAAGCATGATCTCGGTCCTCTTAAAAAAATTGCGAAGAAAGAGTTATGATGATGCTCACGATGGCATTCACACCAAGGGAAGGTTACAACCTTCGACCTAGGCAAACCTGGCATTAGATGACGGTTTTCGCAGCTTCCTACAATTCTAGCAAGAATGTGAAGACTAAACGAAGAATGCCAATGCTTTCTTTGACGTCGCAAAATGAGCACGTGTTCCTTTACATTATTGCGTATGTATTAATCATTAAATATTCAGAGATACGTCCCACTTTAGAAAGTGTGGAGGTGTAGCTTCGTGAAGACATAAAACGCTTTTGTCCGAAAAACCCGGTTTTTCATCATACGCTCTCCTTTCTGCATGCATAACTCATATTTGCCTGTTCCATCTGAAATCGAAACTGGTTTTGACGGGTGTCCCACTTTCTCCACCCAAAAAACAAGCTTAATTTCTTCTCAATTATCCACGCCTCTCTGGAAAAAGACAGAGTGGTGACCTTAGCCCGAAATTTGAGGATGCTCTCAATAATATCAAAACAAAAAAAAGACAACACTCCGAAAAACAAGGGAAAGCAATGTCAACCTTGAGCCAAAGCGGGTCGCTTTTTTTACCCTAATAATTCTCTGGACAAAATGCCATTTTCATGTTTTGCATACCCGATTACAGCCAACTTTCCTTTCCCACTTTTCCGGGAAAATGTGAGTATATTAAACAATGTCTCCTTTCACTATCTCCACACATGTCAACGACGCAGCGGAGTGGACAACAAAATAATGGAAAGCCTTTGTGTCGACATGATTCCACACAATTATCTCGCAGACACAGAGTTGGAGAATAATAAATGGTCAGAAAACAAATCGATTATGTATCCTCTATCATGTTGGTCTATATTATAATTTCCTATCTCTCCCACACACACACCCATTGGTAAAAGTGAGTGTTCGTAAGCCGCCCATGTCATGTTTTGTTGTACTTTATTATTCCATTTCTGTCCAGCCTTCACTTTCTTTTCACTCTTCAAAAACACGAGTCTGGACTCATGATTTTTTGTGTGGCGTGCACACGTCCATTGTAGTTTTGCCAAGGCCATACCATGACCCATAAATGTAAGAGTAGAAAATTTCCAGCGAAAGTAGACAAGTGGCTCAAGCAAAAAGGAGAGCGAAGGTCTTCCTGAATAATTAATACAGTTGTAGTCTTACCTGTCATGGCCTGGTGGATCGGAGGTGGAAATTGGTGGGGTGGTTATTGCGGTGGTGGCTACGTGGAGCATCCTTCCACACAGCCTTCGTAGAGGCAAGCCGTGAGCATCAAAAAGATACCACTCCACTAACGGTGTAACGAGCACGCTTTTCACTCTGGAAAAGAAATCAATATTCCACACTGTAACACAAATCACACAACCACGCTTCAATTTGAAGCACACCAAGTAAAAATGCTTCTAATTTCCGAGAGAACGTTTCCTTCCAACTGAATCACTCAAAGGCTCAACAAAAATGGTTAAAAAGCAGCATTTTGTCACAGGTCACAAAAAACGACAATATTTGATGAACGAAAGACCTACTTCTTACAACGTGACTTTAGGGCTTACAAAAATTTTCCAGAGAAGGAAAGTGTTCCCAGCTTGTTTTTTACTGAACTATTTTTACGAAGTGAATGTGATGGACAGAAAGTCATGCATACCCATGCTTCTGTAGCACAACTCCACTCACGTCCCCTCACAAGCACACAATCGGTACAGAATTAAAAAGCGTTTTCTCAGAAGGAAAAGGATTAAAAGTGAGCTTTGTTTGTGTGACTTTGTGTAGCGTATGCATGGTCCTATGCTGTGTGCCTACCACTTTTACACCGGTAAAGCGCTCAAGCCGTACTTCGAGGCAAAAGGTGAAGAATAAAAATATACATGCTTCTGTAAATATTTTTAGCTTCTCTTTCACACAGTGATATACATAAGTGCATAATTAAGCCATGCAAGATAGGATGATAGCTTTTTAGGTACTTTCTCACTGATACTGGTACCCTTCCACATTAAAAGGTGCAAAAGTTCACTCACTGCCATAAGGCGCTCTCATGCCTAAAAATACTGTGTTTCTAGCCATTTAAAGGGGCGAGAAGGAAATGAAAAGTTGGGTCAAAGTCAAGTACGTTGGAAAAAAATGCCCATTTCTCTCGACTTGTTGCGGGCGTACAAAAATAGTATCAAAATCAAAAGTTTTACAACGCTCACAAAACTTACGCTTTGAAATGTACAATATCACGTACGCATACTCGGAACCAGATAAAACTCATTGTTGTCCATTCTCATACAAAACTCTTGGTGGAAATCCCTCTACCGAGTTGATATGCAAAACCATGTATTTTTTCTAGACCACTTTCTGTACTTTGTCGTTTCTCAAAAAAATATATTGGTCTACAAGCCTTCGATTGACTCGCAAGTCTCGAGGAATTTATGACTAAAAATGCACACACTTATGAACATCTTCAAAGATTCAACTCACGACAGCATTTAATATTACCAAACCTTCACCGATATGCAACTCCATTCTATTAATGCATAACTGATTGCCTCTCTCCTTCACCACTCCAAATTTGGCTTGCTCACCGTGAAAGTATTTTCTACCCATTTTTCTACCCTCATCCCTTGTCTCTAAAAAAAATCAGTTTTATGTAGGGAGAGCGAGAGTAGGTTAGTGCGACGTAGCGGTACTCCTGTCATCATCCTCATCAACGACGGGCATCTCTTTCACACAACTCCTTTATCATTTTTTCGCCAACAAAACGCAGCCCTTCAATTACACACAAACTCTCATAAAAGCCACTCACCCGTCATCCTTTTTCCTTCATTATCTCGCATACACAATTCCATGAATCTTGAGAGACACACAACTCTCATCAGTTTACGGTATTTTCAATTCTCTCAAGTGCAAGGGAATCTGAGTAACTGGGTAACTCTGATAAAAAAGCCCTTTCCTTCATGATGCTTCGTGTGAGCTTCGAGATGTGTGTAAACCGCATAATAATCATCATCATCGTCATCGCTTCAGTTCACTGGGCTACTCGGGCTTAAGTTCAATGTCCTCCGAGAAAGAATTATTTCAAGCGGAGTGTTGAGTTTTTGCAAAAAAAAAACTAACGGCACCACATCCTCACATAGAACTCTTCATTCATTACCTTCACTTTTGTAACTTTTATTACTCAATCCCTCTTACATACAAGCTTATATACATCACATAATATGGTGATGTACGTGAGCTCTGTGCAACGGTACCGCACAAAAAAATGAGATGCGAAACAGAGAAAGATACGTTAACGTAACAGCATCACAGAGAGCATATAAAATACAACAGGTGGCTTAAAATCCACGAAACTTCATCTTTGAAAACGGTGCTTTACTCTGTACGAATAGTGAACGCAATTGAAAGTATATACACGGTATAAAACAGAGTAAAGCACAACAAAAAACTGAGAAAAAAAATTGCCTCGAGCGAAAATTCTTTGGTTTCTGCAATCCAACTCTTTTGGCGTAAATAAATGGGAAAAGAAATAAGACTTTTTTCACAATTTTTCTTCTATTTCATAATAAGGTATTACATAGGATGCTGGTTTCGACGTGATGTAAGAGAATGCTGAATGTCAAGTTCGCGAAAGGAAGCTGAGAATTTTTGCAGAGCTTTGAGAAAGGGTTGCTATAAGTCGTGGTAGGTACGAATGTGAATGCCAATCCTTTTCCCGTTGCATGCAATCTTTTTTCTTGCATAACGAGCCTGCCCATTATCCTCTGCACGACATGAGGAGACGACCAACCATTATCCTGAAGATGGCAGAGTGACTGAGTGACCTAGAAACCGTTAGTTTGCCGATACAATCATGAAGACGCTGAGAGCTACCTTGTAAAGCGTATTTCTCTTCCTTTCTTATGTGACGCAACACTGCTTCGTTAAAAGACATGAACACCGGGTAACAGTGAGGATGCATGAGTTTTTTATACACACGAGGAGAGCCGTTGGTGTAAAAGCGAAGGAAGGTGAACAAACTCTGGTGACCCAGTGAATTTTCAGATTGTAAGATATGTATTGTGAGGTGGTACAATGAGATCGAAAAGGGATGATTTTTCAAGATACGGTGTGAGGTATGGGGAGAAAGACTCACTTTTGAAGAAAATGAGTGCAGAGGCTTGTAGAATCATGATTACTTTTGCCCTCGACATTCCTCTCGCGCAAAAGATGAGTATGGCGTTTTGTCGTTGAAACTTGATGAGAGTGGTTCGATGAGTGTGCCGTTGTTTTTCTTAATAAGCTGAGAAGGGAGAGAAATGAGGAAAAAAATGTTACAGTTAGGTTCGCCGTGGATGCCAAGAGAAAGAATAATGATTTCGTAATAAAAGTCGTATAAATCTAACTCGCTTTTCTCTCGCGTGCTCAGGACGTGTGGGTGAAAAGTTAAAAAAGATTGACTGATACGAGAGTGTGAGAGAGTGAGCTTCTTGTAAGGGATGTTTTTTAATGGGATTGAGATTGCATAACAATAATCATTATGAGTGATGAGGATGAAGAGTGAGCTTCATGAAGGTCAGCCAAGATATTGGTCAGCAGTCAGTATACCTGGCGCCGATGAGGATGATGCAAAGTGCAAGCGGAAAACGGTAAATGGTGCAATCCAAAAGTGTGAAGCATGTGAGGGTAATTAATTGAGCATAATATTTTGACAAGGAAATGTAATATTTATGAGAGTACATCTACAAAAATCTTACCGAGTCTTGTGTAAGAGTGAATCCAATAAAATGTGTATTTTTTAAGACACGTTAAAATACTCGACGATTTATTACACACGGATTCACACACGTCACCATAGTCAGAAAGCTAAAAAAAAATATTGTGAATTTCTAAATCTTTTTTTACAGAAGAACACATAATGTCACGCACAAAGTGTCAATGAAGTATTATTTTTGTTACAACGTCACCAAAATTGATTTTAAATTGATTCATCGCACTTTGTCACAAGTTAAGTGTATTTCAATTAATGTAAACGGCCACCGTCATTTTAAGGAATAATTTAAAGACGAAAGTTCAAGAGACTCTGTAAACACGAAATTTGTATATTAATGGAGAAAGCCTGTTGAGATCAAGACACTTGCTCGTGTCAGCTCGAAATGAGAATGAGTAAGCGAAAGATACACTCGCCTTCTTCGGAATATATGAAACATTGACCGTTTTCTCCAAGTGTAGTGAGCAACATTATGTAAGCATCTGTCCGTTTAGGTCTTCAACAAGATGCACACATTACAATTGCAAGACGGACAAGGAAACTCACACCTTGACCTTGCCATTGCCACGATATCTGACTGTGCATCATGTCTTCGTGTGTCCAAACCACAAAACTAAAGTTTATCTTCCGGTTCGTTCACCTCTCTTCAAAAGAAGGGAACACCATTATGATTACTTCTCCTTCCAGCTTTCATACACAGTGACTAATGACTCCCACTCTGGAGCTGAACAAAGATGGTTATGAAAAGCGTGAGGAAAAAAGGTTGATACACTTTCAATGTCAACTTGCTTCTGTAGACCTTCAATGAGTTCATCTCTGTCCATTCTTCACGCACACATCGCTGGAAATATCAACCCGGAAGAGATACAAAAGAGTATTGTAGATTTCATCGGTCATTCCACCTCGAAGGGACTCAAAAAGGAAAAATATACTCCCTTTTCTTTAGGTCAGCAACCTTCCAATTCCAAAACATCTTGAAGACGTTACTCACTCTGAGGCATTCTGAGACATCATAATATTGTGGACAACGAGAAAAATGGACTAGGTGGAAGGCTGACCGGAAATTGCTAAGTTTGCCATGCCACCTGTCCAATTACGAGACGACCACTCTTTTTCTTAGCTATTATTACATATCTTATCTGAAATTATGACCAACGCGAAGATGGGCGGCGCACTTGTGCATTTCTCAGTTAAAATCCAATTAGCGACGCACAGAGAGATTACGCTCATTTTTACGTGACGTTACTTCGCATTACGTAATACAGAGAATTGTCTCATAATCTTAGAGTTCAAAAGGAGTTGTTCGTTTTTCCCTACGAGGCGTGTGCCGGAAACGGAGGACAGTTACTTCCGAGACAAGACAACTGACTGACACAATTCCACAGTCATCGTGATCATCACGGTGGATCGCAGAAAGTTGTTTTATGCGAGAGTAAAAACTTGCTCGGCAACCATAAATATATTATGTTCGCATACACGCCATATGCTTCACTTATTCCCTTTTAATACAACGTATTATTATTACGTGAATGTTGCATTGAGTGAACTTGACCATGATTCGCGTATACAACGCCTGTCTTTTTCTGCAAGCTCACGGCGATTACGTTACTTTGGTGTAGCGGTCGTGTGGTAAGCTTCACACATGGTGCGGAGGATTTTACAGATATGAGCGAGAAAATTGCATCTTGCAGAGCAACTCTCAAGATATTATGCATGAGGAGTAGCACAGAGAGCGACAGAGTTGTAGAGAGAAAAAAGTGGGTTAGCGGCGGGCATTGAACTCCTCACAACTTCCCTCTCTATGTCTCTCTCCGAGTTTTATTGGTGTGTATTTAGGTACGTCAAATGTTACGTTGGTGTCTACAAAGATGCATTTTGAGAGAATCCGGCGTCTTTTTCTAAAGAGGTAAACTTTTATTACCAGTATTTTCCTTGACGCAAGTATAAGAGAAGTTGCGACAAAAAGGATCAATGTCAAATCCTTTTGAGATAAACTCTAAGTTTGATGTAAAAAACAAGTTAAAGCGAGACAAAACCAAAACTTTATAAAAATATTGTGAATCTCAACACGCCCCTTAAAAATCGCTTTGGATGACACAATTCTACGAATTTATTTTACGTACAGTAAATGATTTAAAACGTTAAATGCTCAACTTTGTGACTTCATACGACAATTTATTTACCATGAGGAAGTAATTAAGGGGTGTTTGCATAATATTTCAGATTTTTTTCAGACAATACAGGTGAGGAGTGTGGGTGGACTCTTGAGCACTCTCGGAAGTTGGTGATGCATTATTGTGTCCATTCATTTCCACTCCCGGGACATAGTAACCTGCACTTGTGCACAGTCATTTTTTTCATGGTGCATAACCACATAGACAACTGTTGGCACAAGATTTTTGTGGAGTTGCATGCAACTCTAATGATGAGATAAGAAGCAACATCGTACTACGCACAGGTATTATTTGGAGATAGCATGAAGCCAAAAGCTACGTATAAAAAAGTCTGTACGCACAAAGGATAGGCTGTAATGACGACGAGCAACTCTGAGTTCTCTCTCGGATATTTCATTGCATAACGGGACTTGCCCCGAGGTTACTCTAACTGTACTCAACCCTCTCTCTCTCATTGTTACTTTTTTGTGTGATGTGCTCCATTGTTTACCGTCCCTATAACAATGTGCTAACCATCCCAATAATGTATAAGCTTGTGTGCATGTACGCCTAAGCACGACATTGACATAACACTTGAGATTATATACTCTTTTTTTATATTCCATTTTCGGCTCAAGCTGTAAAAAATCCTTTACGTAACACAACACAGTACTGACGCTTACACTCTGGAAACGTTGCTGATACTTTTGTGTGCCGCAGGCTAATAACTGTGTCCAACGATGATGATGATGTGTAGTCGGGCGCTTTGTACAAGTCTATGTGCGACGAAGGCAAAAGTGGATGTGGCGTTTTTTCTAGAATGTTTAATGTAAAGTGTAAACATATATTATGTATAAAAAAATGGTATGATATTATGCTTCCTCTGAGTCACTGACCGTTAAAATAACATGCTCTCCAGTCCAATTGTTAAACGCTTTGAGAGAATGAGGAAGAAGTGAGTTTGCGTTTTGCATGCGAAAATGGGAGGAAAATACGTTGGAAATTTTTGTGTAAAAAATATAAGTCAGAATGTCAGAAAAGATACATAGTTTTTTAAATAAAATATGTCGCGTTTAAAAAATGATGATGGCAACGACTAACGGTTCTTATCGATTGAGTAAAAGCTCGAAGCGATTATTTTTGGTATTATTACACCGTGAAGCAAGTTCATTCCTCCAAGTGTGATGTGACTTTTTAATAATATCCTCTTTTTTTCAAAGTGATGAAATGCAGAGCACAAGCTGCTCCTTAATTGCGTGAAACTCTTTCGTGTGATGACCACCTTACTTCTATGTCATTATCCCATTGGGACTGGTTACACAAAACATGCCTGACCTATGATGATATTAAGAGGTATTATTTAATATCCCGGAAAAAGTCCAGTTATTCGCCTCGATCCACTTTTTAAAAAATATGAAAATCCGCTGGACACCTGGTCGAACGTCCGCTCATTCCCAATTAAAGACGAAACGAATGATTTCGTTACGGAATCAAGCTGCACGCATAATCCACATAAAACTGAGCTGAATATTATGTAACATCAAAACGTGAGTGTAGCATTCAAGAGGTTGTCGCCCTGCGGTGGTGGATTAAAGATAGAGGATGATAGTGACCCAAATAAAGTGCTGTGACCCTCTCTCTCTCCCTCAACCCTTCGGAGAGCATCTCAAAATTCTTTGTTGAAAAGGAAGGGTGAAGGCGAGAATAAAAGGGCAAGGACCAGCGAGACGACGAAGATTTTTGATCATCATGCTCAAGGGTGACAAGGGATACAGTTAGGAATGGAATGCATCTCTTCACATTCCGCCTCACACAGCCTCTTCCTTTCTGTTTTTGTCCAGAAGAGTTCATTGCCTCGAGGATATATTATGAAGACACGACCTGTGCACTGTTCCCTAATCTCCACTTCACTTTCCTCACAAACAATATTACTATGCATGAGGAATAACGTTGAATGCAGGTCTCTCTTAATTCAATCGGACATTTCCATTTTGAGCTTGGTCGCCCATCACTTTTTCCCAGTTTTGTTTCCAAAAATACATCCAGAAAACATCATCCCTGTATATATCCATTACACTCGCATTCCGCCTATTTGACTTTTTTATACATTTTTTTGTTTTTTCGCCGCCGGCATTTCTCCTTTTTTTATCGTAAATTTGTGTAACGGGACTGCTTTAAAAAATTCTACTATTACGCCGCTTATACGAACAAAAGAAAATGAGCTTTGAAAAGGGAAACTAAAGCTTCGTTTTAACCGTTTACAATCTTTTTTCTGAACCTTTTCCTAATGAACGGGATTAATTAAAGAAAAATTTTAGCTCTTCAAAATCAGTGTGTGAGTGCAGCTGTACACTTTTCTATTCCGAAGATCTTCAAGGGATTCTCCGAAATAGAAAAAAAAGTTGTTGACACAGTTTTTTCCCTTATTCTTCACTATTGGGAAGACAACTGTAAAAAATAGCAGCAGGTAGAAAAAAAATGGATGCATGTGAAGGGAAGAAGGTTTGTGTTGGGGAAGTAAACAGTTTTCTTTCATGATGATGATGATGGTGAGACGTAATATTGTGTAAGATTGTACAGCTATACTTAGAACGTAGACATTGTGAGCATTGTGTACAATAAAGTATTGCATTTTTTTTAAAAGAGTGCATGCAACGCTAAAAGAAGCCGAGAGCTCGAACGGGACTTTTTTTTCTCCCCTTTAGGATTTATTTTCAGGTAAAAAAAGACTTGAGATGGTTGTGGGTGCGTGATCAAGATGCAGTGAATAAATTATATAAGTCTTGCACAAGGGTCTTATCCAGAGGTTTAGAATGATGCAATACGTTTAGCCCAGTAACGGTAGTTTTGCTCCAGATTTATTTTCGGGGTGATCATTCCGTGGGAAGATGATGTTTGAGAGAAAAACGGGGGAGTAAAAAAAGTAATGTTCCAAATGCGAAAAGGTATAGAAATAGAAATACTTCTTGAGACTTGTAAGCCACCCGGTCGGTGGGGTAAAGAAGGAAGTAACCTTTACGAAAAAATGTTGTTTGTTGTGTGTAAATATTGGGGAGTAGCTGTGGGAATTATTTTTGTAAAGGAGATCGGTAGCGTAGGTCCTTTAGGATGAAAATGGGTTCTTTTTAAATAGCGGCATATTATATTATTTTCTGAAAAAGTTGAAGACGTTTTAATGTTCAGGTTGCTTAAACTTTGCGGTATAGAAATAGATTTATTATTTGGGTAAAAAAGATCTTTTATCAGCAATGAAAGAATTTTGTGCTTGACTTTCTTGTAGTATTGACTGTGACTCATTTCGGCTGACATTGACATTGCTTCATTCATAAAAGGTTAGCGAAAAAAAATGGAGAGAGCAAGCTTTCCACACAAAGTTTATTTTCTTGAGCTATTCAGCTCGAGTCGTTGAAAGCATGTCGCAATCTCTCAATTTCTTCCATAAGCAAACCTATTTTTGCTTGTCGAACCTCAAGATAAGAATCAAGAAAAAAGTAGTTGAGCTCTTTTCGCTTTCAGTGTTGTGGTGCATGGAAGCACTAAATACGGAATTTGGTTGAATACTATGAGCCTCACATGTTAACGAAAAAAAAACGCAGTCCAGTATAAAAATGTGGTGTGGTGTGTGACCTTGGAGATAAAAGTAGTGACCACCGAGGTCTTCACTCTCCCTTGCTGCATGGTCGTTCAGCAGAAATTTGATTTGAGTTTTTTGGTCAGACGCAGATAAGCCGAGAAATCTCTTCTTTTTAGGTTCAATTTCTTAAAAATAAATCTTATAGTATCCTGTACCATGACAGGACTTTCTCTTACAAATAATCAATATTCCCGTCAATTCACACTTTAAATGCAACAGCAAAGAATATGCAAAATCGAGGATGAAATTTATTCTTCCAATTTTGAGCCCAACTTTGGAACAAGCTCAATGGAAAAAGTCAAGGCAAATGTCGGATTGTGCAATATATCTGAGTCAAAATAGAAAAGTATGCTTTTAATAGGATGCCCGTATATTGCCGTCATTGCCAATTTGTAAAACCTCAACAATTTATTATCGCGACATACGGACACACTTTTACACTCTGAACGCTGACCTTGAGCCGGCAAAAAGGATATTAATTGTGAAAATGTTTTCTCTTTTCGTCAAGCTCTTTAATAAAATTTCCCAAGTTTACTCTTATACATTTCTCCATATTTCGTGTCCTGCAGAAGGATTGTATTAATCTAACTCGCGTGCGCACCACAGCTAAAAATAGCGAGGTATGCAAACGATGGAAAGGAAAAGTCTCACTAATTATTACTGCCACACGTCAAAACGGCAAGGGCTACTCTCCAGACGACTGCCGCATTATTGCGGAGCTCATTCTTTATGTTTTGCATTCCATGCATAATTGCATAATAAAGTGGAGGACGGTATAGAGGTTGCTGCGGCTTTTCCGGTTTCCATCCAGAAACGCTGCCTCAATTTGTTTCAGCGTAGGTACAGAAATGTGAAAAAATAGGAAAATGAGAAAGTTGCATGCAAATCAGAGTGACCAACATAAAAAAACACCGGGAGTTTATACGGCCACCGGAAGCCGCTCTTATTATTACGGACTTCATTCGGCATCAAATAAATATTTGGGAAGTGTGTTCCAAAGTGTTTAAAATAGGCTACCCATTCTGTGAGTGGAAATGAATTAATGAGTGAGTGCATTTAAGCTGGGAAAGTGTGGTGAGAACGTTTTCCTGGACAAGGTCAGGTCCGAGGAAAATGACGTCAGCATTTCGTGATGAACATTCTTTCACCAACGTCAGTCCCTCTTGTATTCATCATGTAATCTTCTAAAATGTTTGGTACGCTTGGAAGGTCAGTCTTATAAAAAATTTGCTAGCATAAAAACGTATCCACTTAAAACTAAAAGAAAGCTGTTCAAAAATTAAAATTCTTACCTTGAATAAAAATAGTTCGTGGTCACAAATGCAAGTTGCTCGTGGGCAGTGTTTTTGCACAAGGTTACAAAGAGTTCCAATCCCCAAGAATAAATTTTGGCTCACTTAAAAATGCAGGTGAGATGATGTCCAAACAAATAAGAAGCGGAGGTCGCAAACGTTGATTAATTGAGTGCTTTTCTCCAAAGAAATATACAGTAGGTTTATGTAAAAAATATCACAAAAATTTAACACAATGGAGTTTCCAAGTTTCCAAGAAACGAGCAACGTTCGGTATAACTATATTGATCCCGTTATAGATTGAACACCAATGAGATTGTATCACAGGGCTAAAGGGCAGCGAGTATCACGGACGAAATTTGATTGTCACCGAGATTTTAATTGCGATTTGCTTCGATTTCGTACGAAGAATTAATTGGCAGCATTTGGCTTCGGAGGTGATTGTCACGTCGCGACTCGCGATGTCTTAAAAAATTGTCATGAGTGCACTGGGATTTTGGGGATTTATATCACATTATGATTTCATACAACAGAACTGTCCGTCCATATAATTTATTTGAGATTATAAGTCCCGCACTTAACACTGTTTCCGAGTCCCAAAAATTAATGCTTTCACTTCGAGGTAACTCCTCCACTTGTCCTCCTCCGTTCCTCTGACACAAAAAAGTCCTAAAATTTAACAGTTCCACAAGGATTCCTAAACGTGTCGAGAATCCTCCCGGAGTTCCATCCGGGTTCAACTCTTTTCCTCCCCGACAAAAACACTTCCATCCTTTGACAGTTCCATGCACTCACCAAATTTCGCATAAACGATCTCTCACAACTTGTGGAATGTTCACAACACCTCAAAAAAAATGACTTTGTGCTTTACTCTTTTTACTCAAGAATGCTTTGCCAAAAGGTAAAAAGCGATGTAACTGTACTCCCGTCTGAAAAAAAAGGAGACGCACAGGGAAATGAATGTTAGCGACCGAGCGTACCGTACGAACTGTCTGTGAGCTCATCTCAACAAACTCACCTTCTCTCAAATCATTAGAGAACTTTTCATCCACACCGTTACCTCAACACATGGGCTCATGTGTATAAAATACATAAACTCTGTGCTCCGCTTACATAACATGTTAAAAAGCATTTCAGGATATATAAGGATGAGAAAAAGTGGTTTCGTTCGAGAAATGCACTTTATCATTTCACTCCTCTGCCCACACACAAGAGTGTATATCTCAATGGAAAAGTGCCTGACGGCAATATGACAGTACCGTTGTGCCTGTTGCTCCTCCATGTCCATTTACAGGTATCATTCACTCTCATCATCGTAATACATTGCACAGGTATCCCTCTACTCGAAGGAAAACTGTGAATGCATCCCAGCTCTTGCTCTCAGTCTGCGAGAGTGCTCCCAAAGTGCAGTTAGATTCCTCTCTCCTCTATTTTTTTTATAAATTGAGTTGAATGTGGTGAAATGATGAATGTAAAAAGATGTGTATAAAATACGCTCGTGCAGTTGTTTAAGCCAGTACTGTTATTACCTTGGAACACGGGACTTTTTTTTTGCTGAATTGGATTGCAGAAACAGAAATTGCAACAGTGCTTTTTTCAGGATGAAATCTATGTGTGAACAATGCACATGGGAGGAGTATACATAGAATAAAATTTTCACTGCTTTCCTCACTCAAAAGAGTACTGCTATACGTGTATAAATTGCAATGGGGGTTGCGTAGTGATGAACACTCATTTTTATGAATGCAACTGTAATGTAACCTTGCAAAAGCGTCTGAGATTTTCTTGGTGCACATTTTGATTGTTGATCTATAATTATTGTTGGAGTGCATAAGCACGGTTTCTCGTGACGTTGGGATGAATTGGAATTGATATGGAAATTTAGCATTTTGGAGGAGTAATTTGCATTCCTTGAGACCTGAAAGCTTATCGTGAAGATGTCTGTAGTTTGTAGCCTATTTGGACGGAAAAAAATCACTGACAGCTTGGCACATGTAGATTTGCATTTTCGACATTTGAATAGTATTAATTTGCATTCCTTGAGACCTGAAAGCTTATCGTGAAGATGTCTGTAGTTTGTAGCCTATTTGGACGGAAAAAAATCACTGACAGCTTGGCACATGTAGATTTGCATTTTCGACATTTGCATCGTATAAATTGGTTTTTGTTCCTTTGCGTATTTTAAACAAGATTAGAACGTGGATTTTTTGTCCGATAGATTGAAAAATCGGGGAAAAAATTTGGAGATGGAAATGCAGGAGAAAAAAGATTGGAAAGAAAAGAGGCAACTAAAATTTGTTATAAATTCTGCACGTGGAAATTGATTTATTGTCCGATAGATTGAAAAATCGGGGAAAAAATTTGGAGATGGAAATGCAGGAGAAAAAAGATTGGAAAGAAAAGAGGCAACTAAAATTTGTTATAAATTCTGCACGTGGAAATTTTTTTATTTCTGAGCCAGTGTGGCATCTGCGATTTTAATGCTTTAGAATTAATTAATCATTTAAAAAAGACTGATATGGTCAACCCAGTTAGTGAATTATTTCATGCCAGCCATTGAGATTTCATTTCATGGTCATTCCATTCCACTCTATTCAGGTTTACATAAATTTTAAAAAAAACTACATAAAAATGCCCTTTTAGTGCCGTGTAGTCATTGTAATCTAAAGAAAATGTGTTTTCTTAAAATTATAAATATGTTCAAATTTGAAAACCACTAGAAAAATTCAAATTTTTAAAAAAATAACGTTGTTTATAAATATTTACATTCCATTTCATTCCATTCTTGTGTGTGAAATTTCCTTCCATATCAACTTTTTAAACTCATACCAGACACGGAATGGAATGCAAGTTTTTTGGAGATGGAGACAGGAGACATTCTTCATGACATAATTTGATTCACTAAACCTACGTAAGCAGAATGACTACTACGAGTTGGATGAAAATCCGTACATTCCTTGCCAAAGTGTAAAAAAATTCTTAATTCATGTATTTTTAATTAATGTTTATGAACACAAATGAGAGTGGAAGAGTTACATATATCTGAGCCAAGAATACTCTAATGTGACTCAAATGTATAAAATGACAGCAGTAGTTTTCGACAACAAAGCTCGAATTATATTTAGCTCACAAATATAATTGCATTACAGCATAAACACCTATGGAGTGGACTCCATAAAAAAGTAAAAAGGTCAATGTTCCAAAATTGACGAAGTGAACTCAATTTGTCTGCTGCATCATACAATGTTATTTTATTTATGCAAATATATTATATTTATAAATTATAAATATGAGTAAACCCGATATTATTTTTCAGATTTAGAATTTTCCATTTAAAGTAGGTTCGCCTACTGGTTCGACATTTTTCAAATATCTCAAGAGACATTTATGAGCTTGAAAATGAGAGAAATTTTACCTGGTTAACAATAGTCCAGTTTTTCCTAACCGACTAAGGCGAGAGAAATACTGGCAGTTTGCTTTAATACAATAAAGAATTCAACAACCAATACATTAAACATTCTTAACAATCAAGACTTTGTTCGTATACACAAATTACACGTAATTAAGTTCCAAATTAAGGTGGCATGGATTCAGTTTGCATTACGTGCTAGGCACGTATTTTTATAAAATACAGAGCGTGCAGATCATTCTCGTTAAGAGCAAATTTGTAGTGAGCTTAACAGTCCTTCTTTTTATCCAGCTTTAGTCACTTTCGCTATGTCGATGTTTTCTCCCGGATTTTTAATGTCTTCACTACGACCATCAAGAATCGCTTTATGTTTAAAAAACTTGCAATTCATCATCCACACTGCTTACATCCATTACTGCATAACAACCCGAACAGGAATCGCCGGAGCTGGCGTGATCATAAGGAGGTGGTACTCCACCTCATTGATAAACCTCCGAACAATCTTATCAAAGCCTCCACGAAAGATAAGCTCGATGACAAAATACAACCAATATATCGGATGAACCGTGAAGCCAGTGATGAGGTAGTAGAACGTGTTCACGAGCAACGTCACCCCGTTAGCGGCCATCCACCATTTGGCAACTTTGACCACCTCCTTGAGCGCCTTCACCTTGCACACATAAGCAGATTATAAAAATATTTCTTTTTAAACAATCCTCTAATACTTAAAAATTAAATCCTGAAACATTTCAAAATTTTGTATTCACATTGTCACTTATCCTCCGAAGTTGGAGGGCGGCCAGAAGCTCAACGATTGAGAGCAAGGTGCAACCCCAAATCAGACCCATCATCAGCGTGCTTCCTGTATGAAAAGGTGTTTTGTAAACTTTAAAATCAATTTTAATTATTTTAAATAAGGTTTTAAAAGCTCTTTTCAGTACCTCTAGAAATTTCTCGAGCCGACCAGTACACCCAACTCGACGCCGGATACGAGTAGGAGTAGTCATCATTGTCAAGCTGACCCAACAAGTATTCCCTCGCCTCCGCGTGGAACAAAACGAGAAGAATTAAAAAGTTATAGAAAATGCCGATGAACAGGTTGATGGTACACAACACAATGTCACAATACGCCACCGCGATCACCACCCGCTTGTAGGAGAGCTGCATCATTTTATGTTTCAAAATGCAGCTCCCTTCACAGTAATTAAAATAAATCTATAATAAGTGGACAAAAGTCCACATCGTTTAATTTTTAACACATCCACAGTCTCTGGATCCAGGCAAAAAATTATATTTTAAGAGGAGTCAGCATATGAAGTTGCTCTGGCGAAATGGCGGAGGGGAACAAGCAAAAGAGAGTGGTTATCATCATTGAAGGATTTTAAAAGAGAGTTTATGAGGTGTGGGAGTAAATCCATCTGCCTCCCATTATCGTCATCGTTAAGCCTAACTGCTTCGAGGGAGAGAATGTATAAACGTGCAAAATTACGTATCACGCGTATGCGGAAAAATGCGTAGAATGCGGGGCTGAAGGTGAGAAAATCTCTGCCGGTCCCCGTTTTGGGCAGCCTGCTATGAGTTTGAAGTATGACTGCCAATTGCAGTCAATCTCCTCTTCTGAGTTTTTGTATGTTTGAATATTTTATACATTTTCGGGGATGCCTTCGCGCTCGGCTGCGCATCACGAAGAGCAGGAAGGAATTAATACTGTTCGCACAGTTTTTATGTGCAGCATTGGCGTGAAGTGAAAGGGATTGATGGCAATATAATAGTGTGCAATTAGCAGGGTTATTTGCCCATGTTGAACTCTCCTCCGAATGGGATTTGATAAGACATGCAACAAGCTGCGTAACCAAGCAATATTGTGTAATTCTGCTTAATAAATTGCTATGCTTCAGAAACGGGAAGGGATGAAGTGAAGGGGGTGGTTCAAGTTCTTATGCAATGTACGAAATAAGAATTCATGGTTTCAATACTTTGTTCACCTTTAATAGTATTTAGGTGCGTGTAGTTTACATTGTACTATATGCAATACATATTAGAAGCATAATAACACAAATATCGATACCTGTTAACGTCTAAACTTATCATGATGAAATCAATGTCCGTGAAAATCTCCGTGAAAACACACAGCAACGTAGACAGCGATGTAATGGACTCCTATTTTGTAGCTGCTGATACAATAACTATTGATTTTGATATTTTGGGTATCGGGCGTGAATGGAGAATCTGATTGACAGTCATTTACTGAAACTTCCTAGACAACAAAAGAGACTTAAATATTACGATAAACAATAAACATGCTTCCCGGTTAAGAAAAATAAACACACATCTTCGCCTGGAGATTTTGAAGTAGATATGCACACATTATAATCTGCGCGCTATATAGAAGCGCTACAATCAATTAATTTTACATATACTCAGATTGATACATTAATAGTAAAATTTACTGCCTACAACACAAAAAAAGTTGATGAACTCTTACACAAAGTTTTCTATTTCAGTATTAAATTAGATCTAACATCAAATAGCAAGTCAAAAAGTGTATAATATACGCGTGCACTACAATTAATTCTGATTCCCATACAACTCTGTAGATACATACATCAAAGACTCGCAAACGTGCTTACCCGTTACCTTACCAGGTCCTTAACAAATCCTTACGGCGGAACTTAGGAGCAAAACTTATCGGGAATTCGGGATAGACCCTCCACAGCACCCAGACTTACGGGATCTCATGGATTTCCGAATTTGCATGAAAATCAAAAGATAAGACTACTGGAGTATGCTGCGACAATTTCATGTCTGTACCCAAAGAGAAAATGAATTATATTGATGAGATTCTTATGAATATTGTAGTGACGCTGCATGATGATATTGATCCCGTCTTAGAAGATGGAATTATTAGTATTGCTGAAAATTATTACCTGAAATTTGTCATA
>JAHZMW010000629.1:0-10991 GCA_027743745.1 Alloscopus bannaensis | reverse complement strand
TACTCTTGTAATTTTGTGATTTAAAGCACAAAGAAGGCTTCCGTTCTTGAGTTTATTTGGGGGATATAATATAAATTGTAGATCAGATAGAGCATCGAAACTGGACATTGTCAGTTTACCAACGAACCCATATGGGTCATATAAGTACCCAACACCGTTAACATGATTAGCCGCAGAATTGTAAAGCAAAATTGGTTTTTGTATCAAGATGATATATATTGAAGATCTGTCCCACCATGTGCAGAACGTAATTGGGAAAATAACGCCCACAGAATTCCAGGCCGGTTCCAATTCAAGAATATAAATACATTTGCATAAGCAATGCATCACAATGGCTATTATTGTTGTGTCGAGAAGGACTTTTTAAACCTTTTCAATAAATAATCGGAATCACATACAACTAGTGTGATTACTGTGAGAAAGAAATCTACAATAATTGAATACTAACCCTACTATGTACAAAAAGACCACTTTGTGAGGTTTTTTGATAAATGAATTAGTTTATCGCTTTCGTTGTTGCATTGCAAACACTGCTTTAAAAAAGTCGGAACTGCAAAACGTAAAAAAAGCTCGAGGTATTGTGTCATCTTGATGCACATATTTGTAGAAGAATATCGGGACGAAGAATGGAAATGTGACAGATGTTGATTTTCAGGATGGCTCATAAATTATATTAGTGCATCGTTTTTTCTCCAACGCAAACTATACCGACTGTCTGATACAGGCTTATAAAAATCAAACTGAATTATGCAGGCAGTTATAGGAACACAAAAGGGCACGATGATGACAGACAAGTCGTACATATTGTCAAAAAGCGAAACAGCGAAATGTGTGACAGAAGTTGACAGAGTTTTTATTATTGTAACAACACAAAAATTGCTCTTGTTCCAATTTCTCCCCAAAATGTAATTTCCATTCAAATGAAAACCACTTGAGTTTGGAAAGTGGCTATTTTTCACACAATTGAACCTGAAAGGGTTAATAAGTGCGTCAATATTAAATAGTATCCTAAATTCATGGATCTTCAGTGAAAAATGATTTTTTTTTGTACTTTATACTTGGCAAAGTGAGTGGAGTTGTTTTAGGCCACCAAACAATACGAGTACATTTGAAAGTCCGAAAAAGACATTAGCCTACAATGAAATCTCGTCTGCTGGGTTAGTATTGCAGAAAATGTTGAGAATTTTTGGGTAACACAAAAATGCAGCACTGGTCGAGGGAAATTGTTGTAGATTTAGTGAGATGCAAAGGTGATCAGACTGCCGTCTGCACTAATCACTAATGTTTGTTTTCTCACCTACTAATATTGTTGTTTTTTCTCACAAATTCCTTATAATCGGCATTAAGGGACCATTTACTTTATTGCATTTGCCTGTAAGAACCCTCAGGTCACCTTTTGTCTTTCTTATATGTAGTGTTCGCATTCCTAACACCCATTAAGAGCAAGTGTATAAAACGTGCGCCTCCTAATTGCCTGCACCTTACTTCAGAAATGTGTGTTATTAACTCACAATTATGTAGTAAGATCTGCTGGTGAAGGATTTGTCTAAATATTTTTAATAAAGTCGTCTGCGCCCCAAATACTCGAAATACATGACATAATGAGTCAGATAATTGTACTGTATGAGTTATAGCGTGTATTAGGCATTTTACTGCGCAACTGTGGAATTTACGTAGAAAGTATTTGGCTTAGTTTCCAATCCAGAATGCTGTAAAGATTTTGGTTTACTTTATTCCTCTGATCTAACCGTTGATGTATTCCACGGTTGTGGTTTAGCTTAAAACCAGTGCGGTTTATCTCTAAAAGCTACTCACACCTTTGCAATGATCTATACAAATATATACCTCATTCTCGTCTATGAATTCGGGCATGTTATCCCACTTGAAATCCCTGTTTTGAGCCAACAATGACCACGAAAATGAAATCATACGAGTTTCCTTTTACATCCTTTTTTCCATACCTCATTCTCGTCTATGAATTCGGGCATGTTATCCCACTTGAAATCCCTGTTTTGAGCCAACAATGACCACGAAAATGAAATCATACGAGTTTCCTTTTACATCCATTTTTCCATAGACGTTTTTTGTCTTCTTACTGAAATAAGTATGAAGACTTGAAGACGCGCACATACACACACACACACACCGAGGGAGAGAAAGAGGGGACGAAAGTGGGGGGACATGTTTTAGACATTGGTTGAGCAAGCCTGAAAAGAACACGACATGATGATGACTGTTCCATACGTTTCTCCACATTGTTCTTCCTCAGAAAAACCCACGAGCTTAATGGCTCTTTTCATGGAATGAAAGAGGAAAGGTGTCTTTAATCCACACAAAATTCGCCATGCTTGCTCAAGCAAAAAATGGAGTGAGGGGTTAGGCACAGCTTACATAAAAATGTTCCACTGGAATAACTTGCGAGTATTTAGTGTGGTGTTGTAACCCTGTTGGCATTCCAAGACTCACCACCACTATCACAAGCGCACACTCAGAGAATGATGTTGCTTTGTTCAGCCTTCAGCTCTGGCTGGGGCAACTTCAAACATCCAAATGGTGAGAAAGTTGTTGTTTTGCGTGATTATCATCATCATTATCATATCATATCACGCGCAACATCTTATTTGCCATAGTCAGCCAGCAGCCTATTTCCGCAGCAGCTCCAACTCGAAAGAAAAAAAAACGAGCGGATGAAGTTAGTTGAACCGGGTGCGTGATGTGTTGATGATGATCATGAGTTGGATGCTGCAAAACAGTCAGTTTTTTTCTCTTTCTCGTCTAACAAATAACAGGAACTCACGAGAGGCTCTCACTTAAAAGGCGGATAAAGATGTAACAGACTAAATTAGCCTTTGAGCCCAAGCCCCCCTTCAGACAGCCATTTAGTAAACAAGAGACTCATTCCCTGCTTCTTGAGCACTTTTTTTTCTCCACTCACTTCTATTTTCTCCCGACACAAAAGTTGAGTGTGCAGAGCATGTCTCTACCATATATATGCATGAGCATTACAGTGCGTAGTAGTATCGCTCTAATGTGTTATGTGAAGAGAAAATTGAACATTGTGGAATGACGAGGGGTGAGGTTTGCCAAGAACGGACGAACGACTAAGCACCATCCACTGAGAGCTCCACCTTGAACCTGGTTCTAACCATCTCCTCTTCACTATTCACTCACACTCGAAAGTGAGTGAGACATTGAGTCCGTGTTGGGTAATACATTTCCATGATAGAGAGAGAGCGGCGGCTCGCCTTTTCGCCTTGTACTCACTCATTCACTCTTTCCTTCTCTCTCTCTCTCTCTCTCTCTCTCTTTGCCACTCTGAAGATAAGTGATTACTACACAAACCTCTTTTATTCTTCGCCACCTTTTCTGCCCTCTGAAATAAAGTGCTCAACAGCAACACTCACGTACGCAACACAAAGGCAAGGGAAAGAGAGGCATGCATTAGATTTTTCCAAGCTTTTAAACCACACTGTAATAAAGCTCGTGTTTGTGTGCATTTGGGCTTTTCATCATCATTGCGCTGCTATGCTGCTGTACTCTCTGCTGAAATACAATGCAATGTGCCATAATGTGCTTGAGAGAGCGTATATAGGAACCACTCGAAAAACGCAGGCCGAGGAGAGCCGGCACATGAAAACGCAAGGAGAACAAAGTAACTTTCTTCAATCGCATCTTGGATCTCTCTTGAAATGCATTTAATGCAAGCTGGCAGGCTCTTTCAAGACATTTAATCTCTGGACAAAATTGGCTTTTAGACGAATTGGCTTTTAGCAATCACGTTGAGCTGTGTACTTTTTTTTTCGAGGAAAAAATTGTCTCATTGTACCCAGCAGTAATTGCCTAGATAAGACATTTATATGTTTAAATGCACTGTTACCGCAGTGTGAGTAAATCACAGTTTGTTGTCACCTTTCTGACCTGACATTTTGCAGTGGTGGCGTGATACGAGTTTTGGAGTGAGCGTAATTGTGAAAGAGTGACTGGGAATTATGGCTGTTGACAACACGAGCACAAGCCCAGCAGTTGCTGAGCGTGAGCCAGACTTGAGCAAAGCAGTCAAAGTTCCACTTCCGAGTCCAACTCAGTCGTCGACAAGTTCAAACGCTGACGGAATCATCCCCTCAGCATCCTCCTCCCAAGTGTCAGCATTACCCGCCACCATCTCGGGCTCTCATTCAATTGACGCAATTCTCGGACTCAAGGCGTCAGAGAGACAGAGCCGACTTCATCATTTACACTTGAACAATAACAATGACTCGAGTCATTTGAATCATCACCATTTTCTCAGCAGTCACATTATGAACGGAGGGAGTATGTGCTAGTGGAAAGGGGGGACGTGGTGGTGCCCTGAGCATGTACGTTCCACCTGGTTGTCACAGTGGTGACGGGAGTGAGCACAATTTTAGCGACAGTAGCGGCCCTCCTTCGTTAGGAAGTGGGGATTATCATCATGACCAACACCACAATCCACAGCATCATCATCACCACCATCATCATAACCATCATTCTGGTGCGCTCGAGTTCCAAGATCATCATACTCACCAGAGACACGGTGGGGACGAGATGAGACGTGGACTCAAGCGAAGAATCAAAGGAGAGCCTGCTTCTGGTATGGTGCTCTTTCTTCTCATTGTCGTGTAACAATACTTTTCGCCTAGTTTAAAAAAATTACAATCAAGTCACACACGGTAAAAATATAATTTGAAATGCATGCGCACACACTCTCCTGCTGGTGGGTGGTAGAGAGTAGAACAGTAGTATACTTTTAAATTACGGGATGATTGAGAAATTATTAGTAATCTTCACATCAAAATCATGCTCACCACAGAAAGAAGGAAAAAAATAGAGGCAGACTGTGCACGGTGCGGCGTACTCACAGCGTCCACCACGCACCATCCATCCGAACTCCCGTTGCGTCGTAATGAGCTCATAATTAAAGACACATTAATTAAGTTGAGTGAACTATAAAAGGGGAAGCGTGTGTGTACGACAAGCTTGAGATGGATCGTTTGATAAGCCCTTCAAAATTCAGGTGGCATTCTGAACAATTTATTATTACCTGCGAGGGATGCTAATGGCAGTAGTCAAGTCAAATCAGGAGAGGAAATCTTTTTCATATATAAATGGCTCTGTAAAAAATGAGAATGGTACAAAAGGCACAGCTTTTTTTTTATCTTGATGCTACTACTACTACCATAATGCTTGTACTCATAATGTGTTAGTCAATAGAAGGAGTTATATTTATTGCAACATGCGTAAGACGTATTTGTAATGAGTAAAACTTTTCATCCTGGGAAGGCATAGAAAATGAAGAGAAGAGTCTCTTCTTTTGTTATAATCATTTCTAAAGAGTAGAGAGGCCATCGCTGAGCTCACTCCCGTGATTATCACCTGTTGGCATCAAAATATTTTTACCTTCGGCTGTCAATTAACTGTTCCAGGTAAAGAGTTGATGGCTCTCTGTGTCTGATGGTGTTTTCAATGAGATTTTGTGGTGATTTCATTATCAAAAACTGTTGTAATGCTCACGCATGATGTTACACGGTCTTAACACGGGCCTAATTTCTTCCCTTGTTGTATTCACTTTTACTTTGGTCGAATTAATATATGTGCATGAATAATGCTGTTGTCTTTTCCAACTGAATATGTGCATACACTACTGAATGTGAATGAAGGCAGTGTTGCATGAAGACAGCTACCCACAAGACACAGAGATTCTTCTTTTTGCTATTCACGTCAAACTCAAGTGTGTCCACAATTGTGACAGATTATTGTAAAAGGGGCTCGGTAATATAAACCGTCACGCTTCATTTCCCAGCAAGTGTTATGATGCACACTTGGGAAATTGAGACAAACAGAAACATTATTTTTCCAGATTATTAAGCACATATTGCTTGCATCGGCAACAAATGTGTATATGTATAATTTACATTTATCCATGCAACTTCACCAATAGAAGACCTTTCGAGGGTGTTTTTGATAAACAATAGAGAAAATAGAGCATGAATATATGGATTTTCCGTATGTGTTTTTTTCCTTTTGAAGGTGGTATGATTCATCTTGTATGCACTCCATTTACGAATCAGGGTGAGCGCTTTTAATTATTTTCTTTCAGACTTTGCATATGCATTCATATATCACCAAAAAGCATCAAGTGTGCCAACAGTAAAGAAGAATTGTAATGCAGAGGGAGTGAGAGAGAGCTGGACGAGACACGACATCCGCTTGGGACGAACGTGCCTACTACTTTATTGGTTTGCTGTAATTTCACTGTGTGCATACGTTTACATGTGTTTTGCTGCTTTTCCGCGCTTGCATGTTTTCACTGGCCATGGTCAAGTTATTAATTTCCATCTATTGGACTCGGTTGAGTGTGATCTAATCGCAACTTTTGATCAACATGTATTACAAATAAAATTGAATAACGAACCTAAAGCCTTCATTTTCTATTCTTGTCCGGATGCAATGGTGATTGATGCAGCTCACAAGGTGTGCATGTCTAATGGGGAGAGAAAAAGGGAGAAAATGAGAGGAGTAAATGGATTGATTAAAGCAAACACTTGTAAATGCATGTTCAGCACGGGAACGGGACAGATATTTGACGTGACATGACAAAGGACATGGTTCGCTATTATTTGCTATTCTGATTAAAATACACGAGCCTAACTGAAACCTTGAAGTATCGAGGATACTACACAAGCCATAATGTGTAACTCCTATGTATGTGTGGATTTTGGTAGGATTGAAATAGTACAGTTGCCTATTTTATCCGTTTAACGCTGCATCTCATTTGCACATTTTATTGAAGAATCGCACAGGAAGGACATTAAAAGACGTGTCAAATAATGATAAATGAGATGATATCAAAATTGTGTAAATTTCGGTCAGATTTTAAATAGATTATTATGAATGCAGTGTGCCGAAAGTTGCTACATTGTTCAGTAATTTCACCCTACCTCTGCTTGGTCATCTTAATCTCTTTAGATCAGGATTTTCTTTTGATGAACTGTGCAATACGTCAACTTACCTAATCGCAGCCGATTATCAAAATGCCTAAAGATTTTTCTACATTTTTGCCTCGCGGAAAAAGTACAATATATAAAGTTTCATGCGCTAGAGATGGGGGGTTGCAACACTTTAAAATATTTAAAAGCCAACTCTGCGTGGTATGAATTTGTTTGAAACACGAACCCATAAATTATTTTATATAAACTCAAACGCAACGTACAAAAATATGCTCAATGGTGCGGTTGGTGTGCTTTTATTTCTTTATGACGACAAGTGAGCATTAGATCAAATTTCCGTGTCGTTACAAGCGTTGCACACCTCACCATTTTCCCTGTGCAAACAACCACCCTTCAAATGGTAAACCCAAATTGGTTTTTCTCGAAAACAATTGAAAAATATAATTAAGATGGAGACTAGAGATATGACTCTTTGTGTATAATAAAGAAACAAATAGTTTTCTTTAAGGGAACCACAAACATGTTTATTAGGATTTGCGTCATCATACATTATTCCAAAAACTTTACGTTTATCACAAAAAAAGATGTGTTTAGGTAGTCCAACATCTAAATACAATTACAACAAGGATGGATGTACTTTTGTATATTGTATAACACCAATATACCAAGCACGAAACAGCGCGTAAATAAAACTTTGCACTTGAAAGTTTGAGTCCCACACACGCACTCGAAATCCGATATGTGGAATTACATGTTTTTCGGGAGAAAATTACAAGTACATTTTCGTCAACGAGAATGAGCATGTCATTATTTTACACGGGAAAAGCAAACAACAATAAAAAAAATTTCCAGGACACACGAGCAATATTAGTTATATTCTGTGTATGCGTATAAGCTAAATATCCTAGATTTTCCTTGAAAACAAATGAAAAAGCCAGTTTAAACGCGTAACATAATAATTGGTTAACAGTTTGCATGCAATGTCTTACACATCAAGTCGAGGGAATATAATAATAATATGCATGTATGGAACATTTTTCTCTATTCTCGGTACTCTGTCTAAAAACAGACTCGGCAGCAGATGAATCAGGGGACTACAGCAGCAGTGTTGGAGGTGGAAGCATGACAAAACTCCGAGCTAGCTCTGCTGCATCAGACACGTCATCTGATTTTGGTGGCGGTGATGGATTACTAAATGGGTCTGATGATCATGACCACTTGGATGACGGCGCGAGCAGTCCGGCACCGTCCCCAAGCGCAAGTGGAGATCCGAATGATATGAGCGAGCCAAAGAAAAAACACCGACGAAACCGGACCACATTCACAACATATCAGCTCCACGAGCTGGTATGTTACGTTACATATTAATAATTATCATCAAATACGGAAGAAACAGCTATTAAGTAATTGCGAAATTATGGCAAAGACAAATAACAAGACATTGAATGTTACGAGTAAAATGGAGTAAGTTGCAGTTAATTGTGGCTGTAAGTATTTAAACAAGTTCCTGTTATTTGTTAGAATGGCGTTCGATGAAGTACGAACAACTGAGTCCAAAAACGATAAATCTTTACAAACCTTGTGCGTCCCAAACGTCTTCTTGTTTTTGCCATAATTTAGCTACCAAGTTGAGTCTTGTTGTGAAATGTATTGAGATATGTGTATGTATCTTAAATTCTAACTTTTTTCGCAATCCGGTCCTATTCTATTACTACTATGCATGCAATTTTACGCTCCAGATTGGCAATAAATCGGAGGGATTTATTATTTTTTTCAAAAAAAAATTACACGATGCAGCTCTAAAAATATACACTTTTAAGGGAATTGAATTTTTAACAAAACGTGCACACACACGCCCGTCGTCTCAAGCCTTTCTCCAGGCTTTTGTCAAACCTTTCAGAAAATGCGAATGTAGTAATCCATCAGCGCAGGCTAAAAACCTTGTACACCACCATGTGATGTGTGTGTGTGCTGTGCATGCCAAGAGGGTATTTCCCTGTGCATAATTTTTGATTAAAAACATTTTGAAGGGAGGTCACCACTAAATTGCTACTGTATTAATAGTTCCTTGAGGAAATCACGAAACAAAGCTGAGCCAACGTCTACACACGCTCATAATCAGAGGCCCCACATGCACCAGTGTCGAGCTCAAGCTAAAGCTGTTGGAGAAAAAAATGTACACCTTCATTCATTCATTTGAGCCCATTATTTTCTCATAAAAGGCGGACCCACAAATCGTCTTAAGTAATAAGACCAATATTTTTTTTTACTTTCTTATATTTCTCCACTCTTACTTTCCTGTTGCATTTGCTTGCGAGTGGTCATGTTATGAAATGCGAAACGATTTCAGGAGAAAAATAATTCGATTTTAATAGGCTGATTAAATGTTTAGTTAATAGCATACCCGAAAGCAGAAAACAATATATGCGTATATAGATGGAAACTACTAGTTTAGTGTTTAGAGAGATTTATAAAATTCGGCCTGTGAAAGGTAGCATATAATTAGTATGCAAGTCAAGCTGTTGAAGAGTAAACCGTTAACTAAAGTTTCTCCGTTTTAGGGAAAGGGAGTGCAGCACCATAATGAAAGGGATTGAAACTCCAATTCAGTCGTCGTCTGTATATTAGTAGAAAAATGATTAACGCATCATTTTATTTCATGGAGCTAGTCATACGTTGTATAAGCAGATTATGGTAGAGCGCCAACCTTTTTATAAAATAAATAATTTTGTAATTTTATATTTTCCGTCTGCATGTATATTGATGTACATTTACAGAGTCCGCATGAGTAAAGACAAGTAGCGAGTGGAGTATGTTTGAGTGAGGGTAATTATTCTTAAATTGCACACCGGCTTCAAATGAGATTTAGCGTGTCGATAAACTTCTCTCTTCACTCTACTCCACGCCAAAGCGACCAGCCACCGCACACCGCTAATAGTTGGGGTGATTGCTGGACTCGTGAGTCGTGAGTGTGTGTGCGAGAGAAAGAAATAGAGAGAGAGAACGGGTATGGTTTTGTTCTACATTTTCATTTCATGCAAACCACTGCAACGCGTTGTAAAAATGAACAAAGCTTATTAATCAAATTTCCATGTGGTGTTCCATATAATTCCACGAGCGCTGGCTCACTTTTTTCACCACATAAAATATATTATTGAGGACGACAACTTTTCTCTTCTCGGGTGGCTCAAATATTATGTGTTTTATTTTCGACTCCACAGTACATATTTTTTCTGGAGGGCCAATGCCAATACAATCATTTTCTCAAAGTGTAATATGTGGATCGAGCTGGCTGCGCTCTCTTTTTCATACGTATTACGGTAGCAAATGTAATAACAGTAATAATAACATATACGAACGAGCTCGTAAGCTCGTCCCATGAAATGATGGATGCATGTATATAATGGTAATCGTTGTAAAATAGTCATAATAATATTTTCTCTCTTTCTCTCACTTTGTCGTATTCACTGCCAGGCTCACCTTTTTTATAGATTAGTACAAAATGCTTTAAAAAATAGACTCGGTTTCTCCGCCGTAGCCACTCTCACGCGACGCTCATATATATTTTTTCCAGGTTATATTAATGACTAGGGTCTCACACCAAACGGATGTTTTGGCCACTCAGCATCTGTATTAAATTACAACGCCCCAATATATGTACCTATTTTCGTTTCTTGTTGCGGCTCGCAAAAAGCAATAAGTTGTCTTGAGTTTATTAGTACCTATACAAAGTTTTGTAAAAAAATCCGAGTTTTTTTACTCAGTATTACCCCTTTTGCATGTAATGTCCGATCTGACCACAATTTATAATACAAAATGAATTGGAACTATCAAGAAAAAACGTATAGAAAATATATATTTCTCTCTCTCTCCACAATTAGACAATAATTTCACTCATATCTGCATTACCCTATTTACGACGAAATGTCGGCGGCGACAGCCTCGTAGAAAAGGTCCAAAGAATATAAAAAAGCTCAAGTTGAACCAGCTGCACCGAAACTATATCATGTGGTCGTAGTAGTATCC